>PVJH01015866.1:0-52181 GCA_004026705.1 Nesogale talazaci
CTCTCAATTTAACATCAATCATCCCATTTCCTCCTGATGTTTCCTGTTTCCATTCCTCCTTCTTTCCAAACCTCTGGGTTTTGTCTTTGGGAAAAGGCTGCCCTTTTGATCTTACATGATTGATTTCTCTGACGTGGAGGTAAATTCCATTCCAGACATGGAGGGTAAAGCCCACAGTGTGGGAAGTTCCACTTGTCTCTATTTGGCCAATAAGTAGGGTTTGTCTTGTGATTTTAAAACATTTGTGCACATTTTCTCCCAGCCTATCCAGGATCTTTTAATGTGAACCTCTTCAGAACATGGTACCCAAGCACTATATAGTTCTGGTCTCAAGATTGTGGACACTGATGTGTTTTCTTATTCATTAGTCCACTGAATTAATTGTTTCCATATATCTTTCAATTTTCAATATTCTTCTTTTCTCAAAATGGGAGGAGACAAAGTCTGCACCTTAGATAGCTGCTTACAAAAGACCTCCCCTCCCCCGCAACCACCAGGCATCCAAGTAAAACATTTCCTTTTGAATTATGTTATGGCAATTGACCTTGGTGTCACCTGAGACTATGATCCTGTTCCCCAAGCATCAACAACTTCTTCCCTCATAGCATTTGGTTATATCTAAGAAAGTTTCATGACTTTTTCCCTTTTATGCTCCACCACATTCATGGATATATGTAAAATATATAAGTAGAAATATGTAAGTAAACACATATAAAATATCCTCTGTCAGACCTAGATACAGTCATGGTTGCACCCCCATTCCCCCTCTGCTTCATTTGGAGTACCTATCCAAGGATCTACTCATAGGTCCCCACTGTAGCAGGATTACATATATAATAATATTTGCCTCTCTTCTCTCTAACACCTGCAAACCTCCCAGTGCCCTTTCCTGCAATTTCGTCCTAACCTCCCTTTTATTGTGTATGCCTTCCCTTTTACCAAAGTTAATACTTGTCTACCTCCTAGTCCATGACTTCCCCTCCCTCCGCACCACCCACCACTGGTAACCATCGGAGAGTACTTGTTTTCATGTGAAAATCTATTCTTGACTTTCATAATAGCGGTATCTTTCAATATTTGTCCTTTTATATACACATCATTTTCAGCAATGATTTTTTTCATGAATTTTGCCTTATTCTTTCCTCTCTATTCACTTACCTATTTCCTTCTCTTTGTTCCAACAAGTTCAACAATTTCCATTTCTTTGTCAGGCACATGTGCATGCCTGCATAAGCACACACCATAAATTAACTTGCCTTTCAAGGTTGATTGCCCAAACCCTTCTCTGTTTTTGGACCATTGTTAAAGTTCAAATAGGAAATCACACAACTATTCCACTCACAGAGGCCCCACTGGAGTGGGAAGACACATAACTTGTCAACTCATAACTATCAGACGGGAAGTAGCCTTATGCCAAGGTAGCATCCAAAAAAATCTACACACTTAATATCCACTGGGCTCAGATTCATTCATCAAAGGTAATTGAAACTTAGATCTGTGGGGGATGAAATCAGATCCTCACCCTATTCTTTGTATTTGGTGAAAAATATCCCTGATGGTGTGCGATCTTTTCCTTGCCTTTGATTCCAGAAAATAGGAACTGGCATATCTATACAAGATGAAACCAGAAACAAAAGACAAGCAGAGAAGGTGTGAGGAAGTCATGTTGCTATAAGCCTGTGTACAGAGTTGCCACTCTTTTGAAAAGACGACTGGAGCCAGGAATCAGAGGTGTGCGCCCTAGATGTCCACACATTGTCTTTTCACCACGGTGAATTCTCCATTCCAAGGAAGTGCTCGTACAAAAAAGCTGCAAGTTATGTTCTGGAAAAGGCAGTGACAAAAACAACTAAAGTCAGCGTCACAAGGCAATATCACAAAAAGGTTTCCCATTTTTCAGACTTTGATTTAGCAATATCCCAGAAGGTATACTGTGACCCATAAAGAATTATCCCAAGGCATATGCTGAGCTGGGGGCTTCAGGGCTTTGTAGCTGTCATCAGCAGTAACAGAGGAATACTTGTTTAGTTATGCACCATGGAGAGAGAGCCAAGGCTAAAAACTTTAATATTTTGTGGACTATGACTTGTAAAACTCATTTTATTTTCAATTATCTTTAATATTTTCCATATTTCAAATAATATAATTCTATGGTCCATCAAGGCAAATACATGTTGTTTTAATAACTTATTGATTACTTTTGCTTCCACAAACAGAGTCTGGGATCTCTGTTTCAAAAATATTACTGTGGGCATTTACTATGTGGCACTGTTGGATGAAAATTGGGCTACTGTCCTGAAGGTCGAAAATGTTACTGAACTGACAAAATATTGCCATGTGTGTAAGATACATATATAGGTATCATGGTCACTGAGTTGGCTGTAACTCATAGTGTTCCAGTATAGGCCAGAGTGGAACTCCTCCTTCAGTTTTCTGAGCCCCTAAGTCTTTTCAGGAGCTGACAGCCTCATTGTTCTCCCACAAAGCAGGTGGCATGCTTGAACTACAGAGTCTGCAGTTAGCAGTCCAGCCCCAAACACAGAGTACCACCAGGGCTCTATGGACAGACAGATTAGCTGACAGACAAGTAGGTAGGACAAAAGTAAAGAGCATTTTAAATAGTCTAGAGTCTTGAGGTCCTTTCAAGAGTATGTTTATGTTAGTGGGTGCATGTCTGTTTGTATATGTATAGTGTTTTCTAAAATTGGTGATACCACCCCATGGTGAGTGCTAGAATGATCTAGGGGGTCTACAAAACAAGATACTTTTGTATAGATGTAAATCTATTGTGGATATGTGTGCATATGTGAATGTATGTGTTTGAATGTGTGACAATGTGCACGCACATATGGTTCTTAATGTCAAAGAAGTTTGAGAGCACTCAGTAGAAATAAAAGTGAGCTTCCACAGTAAAGTTGTAACCTATAGAATCATGCTCTTCCTCAAAGAAACAATGCAACATATTTCAGAAATGTCAGCATGGTTCTGTTCTGATCCATAGTAACTCTATATACAGCAGAACAAAACACTGCCCTGTGCTCCCTGTGCTTTGACACGCTCACAATTGTTATGCTTGAGCCCTTGTTGCTACTACTATGTCAATCCATCTCATTAGGGGTCTTCCTCTTTACCTCTGACCCTGTCATATTCTTATTCGTATAATCCAGCTTCCTGAAGATTTGCTCTGCAGACAGATTGAACAACTACAAGGAGAGGCTATAACCCTGGGGCAAACCTTCCCCAATTTTAAATCCTGTGGTATTCCCTTGTTCCATTCACAAAATTCTCTCTTGTTCCATTCATAAGTTCCACAAAATCATAAGATTTCTGGAATTCCCACTGTTTGCATGGCTATCCATAGTTTGTTATAATATTTAATAATAAAATGTCATATTAAATAAGACATATTTTGAGATATTTCTATTAATGTTTGAAAATGAAAGACTATTCTTATTATTGTTACTATTATTAAATGTTATTCCAAAGACTTGGATAAAAGAAACATAATTTTCATTATTGATGTATATACACATATGCCTTAAAACACAAGGACATCTGCAGTGATGTACAGAATGGCTCTCTTGAAAAAGCAGAGAACAAGGAAAAGAGACAAAAAATAATCAGTAATAAGGAAGCATCAAATTCAAAATGTAAATTTAAAACAACCACATTCATAAGTGGGTGGGGGAAATTGAATTTTTCAGTGTAAAAGAATGCAACAGGATCCACACCACACACTATGGACAAAAACAATTCAAGATGGATCAAAGACCGAAATAAAAACTACAAAATCATAAATACCATTATTAACAACAAAAAAATAAGGACAAAATTAAGGAATAAACACACTACCAAAAATAAGGGAAATACATCCACAATATAAAAGACAACCACCACTCATTTGTCAATTTGTGCTACAATGGTGACTTGTGTGTTGCTGTGATGTTCGGAGCTAGGACCCTGGTATTTCAAATGCCAACAGGGTCACCCAAGTGAACAGGTTTCAGCAGTGCTTCCAGACTAAGAACAGAAAATGAAGGAATCTGCTGTCCACTCCAGAGGAAGCAGGTGCTGAAAATCTTCTGCTTAGCTTGGAAACATTGTCAGATATGAATGTAAACAGAATATTGTCAGAGACAGTACTAGAAGATGGATCCCCAGAGCCCGAGGGCACTTAAATGTGACTGAGGAAGAGCTACATTCTGGGGGTGAAATCTACCTTGACAGCTTGAATGGAATAAAATCTATGGGAGTGTAGACTTTGGGATCTTCATTTGCTGATGGGACATGAACCAAAGTAAAAAGAAACAGCTATAAAAATCTGCTAGCGATCAGAACTTAGAATGTATGAAGTATGAATCTAAGAAGATTAGAAGTTGCAAAAAAATGAAGTGGAGAGAATTAAGATCAATAACCTAGATATTAATGAGCTGAAATTGATATTGGTTATTTTGAATCATGAAATTATATGATGTACTATGCTGGTAATGAAGCAGTCAATAGGAATGAAGTTGCATCCATCTTCAAAAAGGACATTTCAAGATTCTATCCACCTCTAAGGGAATCTAATCAATACAGTTATTATTCAAATTTATGTACCAACTTCAAAAGATAGTGATGAAGAAATTGAAAAATTCTACTACTGAATTAGTCACAAATTGATCCAATATGCAACCAACATGCGTGGATAATTACTGGTCATTGGAATGCAAAAGTTGGAAACAAAGAAGAAAGAACAGTAGTTGGAAATATGGGCTTGATGATAGACATGAAGGTGAAGGAACATGTCAGAAATTTGCAAGATGACTTGTGCATAACAAATATTTTTTTCAAAAACATGAAGAGTGACTACACACATGGACTTTTCTCAATGGAGTTCACTGAAATAAACTTGACTACATTTGTAGGAAGGGATGATGAAGAAACTCAATAGTAACAGCTAAAACCAGGCCAGTGTCTGTCTGTGGAACAGATCATCAATAGTTCATATGGAAGTTCAGGTAGAAGCTGAAAAAAAATGAATCCATGAAAGCCAAATTACTAGCTTGAGTTTATCCCACCTGAATTTCTAGAACATTTCCAAAACAGATGTACCTCATTGAACACTAATGGCAGGAGACTTGATGAGCTGTGTGAGACGTCAAGAATATTATGCAGGAAGAAAGTGTAGATTCATTAAAAATATAGGACAGAAATAAGAGTAATGTGGGTTTCAGAAGAGTCTCTGAAACTTGCTCTTAATAGCAGAGTAGCTAAAGAAAATGGAAGAAGTGATGAAGCCAAAGAGCTGAATAGAAACTTTCAAAGGGCAACTCTAGCAGACCAAATATTATAATGAAATGTGCAAAAGACTGAGAGTTAGAAAGTAAAAAAGGCGGCTCACACTCATCATGTTTTAAACTGAAAAAACTCAAGAAAGAACATTGAAAGACACTATGGAATGAATATTGAATAAAGCAGGAAGTATTCAAAGATGAGGAAAAGATTCCAGAGTCATTATATCAACACAGAGGAGTCCACAGTCCACCATTTCAGGAGGTGCCATACGAAGAAGGACCCTTGTCGCCGAAAGAAGAAGCTCAAATTGCACTAAAAGGATTAACCAAAAACAAGGGTTCAGGAATTGATGGAATACCTTCTGAGATATTTCAAAGCACTGATGAAGTACTGGAAGTATTTATTCATCTCTGCCAAAAAATTTGGAAGACCAGCAGCAGTCTGGATGTGATTCATATTTGTATCCATTCCAAAGAGCAGTGACCAATAGATTGCTCACACTACAAAACAATATCACAAATATCATATGCGAGGAAGATGATTTTGCTGAAGATCATCCAAAAATGGTTGCAGCAGCACATTCACAGGGAGTTTCCAGAGGTTCCTGCCAGATTCAAAGAAAATGTGGAACAAGGGATATCATTGCTGATGTCTGTTGGATATTGGTTCAAAGCAGAGAATGCTAAAAAGATGATTACTTGTATTTTATTGACTATGACAAGACATTTGACCATGTGGACAATAATAAACTATGGATAGCTTTGAGAGGAATGGGAATTTCACAATACTTCGTTGTGCTCCTGTAGAACTTTTACATGGATCAAGAAGCAGTTGTGTAAACTGAAGAAGGGAATATCGAATGATTAAAAATCAGCAGAGGTATGTGTGTCAGAGTTGCACCCTGTCCCCCATCTAGCTTATCTGAACTTGTAACATCTTGGGTTCCACTAACCTTACCCTTCTCCAAGCACAGATAGCCAGGCTCTGCGCTTGCATTAACAAAGTGGAACGAAAAGGTCTCATAGCCAATAGATCAAAAGGTGAAGTGCTTTAGGTAAGTCTACTGCACAAGACCTCTTTAGAGCATTGAAAAAGCAAGAACTAACTTGTGCCCTCTGCAAGTCATGCTATTTTCAATTGCCTCATGTGCATTTGAAAGCTGAGCTTTGAATAAATAAAGAAGAATCAATGCATTTAAATTGTAGTGCTAGACAAAAATATTGAAAGTATCATAGATTGCGAAAAGGACAGGCCAACTTGTCTTGGAAGAAGTATAGCAGGGGTGGTACTTAGAAGCAAGGATGGAAGGATGGCAAGACTTCATCTTGCATACTTTGGACATATTGTCAGAAGAGGCTAGTCCCTGGAGAACATCATGCTTGGTCATGTGGAAGAACAGTGAAAAAAAGGTAGGCCCTCAATCAAATGAATTGACATAGTGGCAGCAACAATGGGTTCATGCATAGGAACAATTAATTGTGAAGGTGGCACAGGACTGGACAGTGTTTTGTTCTTTTGTGCATAGAGTCACTATGAGTCAGAAATGAGCAGATGGCACCTAACAGCAATACACTCCTAATAACAGTATACTATAACCATAAGATGGTAAAACATAAATATAAATGATCAGCGAGCAAGCTCTCTGCTTCAATTAAATTCCTGTAGTATTTACCAGTAACTTGAAATGATAGAACTTGTGTATTGTTAGCAACATAGGCCTTTTAGTCAAACATAATGACCATGTATGGCTCACTTTAACTTCAATTAATTTTTTGTGCTATGGTATATGTAAACCAATTCTCCAGGTCCACTGAATTAGAAACTTATGTGGGAACCAATTGTCTCTGTTTAATCAAAGACTCCAGCTGATTCTGATGCCAGCTCAAGTGTGAGACCCTCCAGACTAAAGAAAAGGGCAAAGTCACTGGAATTCCCTGGTAGACAAGTTTCCAGAAGTCTGAGTCTCTCCCTCTTGGACTAAGCAACTTTCAGGGCGAATTTTCTGACGTTTTCTCCCATGCTGCAATCAGGAAATGCAGACTTAAGACTAAAAGTCCCTGGGCCCAGTACACTTTGAGGAGGACTCTTGGGCTGTTTTCTGATCCTCATGAAAACCCTAGCTGAGCTTAGCAAAACCTTTCCATGTGTGCCTGGGAGAACAAGGCCCCTGTTGGCCTCACCATTGCGGAGTCTTCAGCTACGGGAATAGCACCTGGCACAAAAAGGGCTAATACATTTTATGATGAGTGAGTGAAGGGACTGGGCACTTCCTTTTGTGCCTCCAAGGTAATGAGCAATCATAGGGCCAATGAATGAAGTTCAAACCCAAGGGGAAAGATGATAAGGGCAACAATCATGGCAAGACTTCCTTTGCCAAACTCCTTCGACTTGAAACATTTGTTCTCAGAATTAACTTGGCCACATGTGGTCTCTGAGACAATGAAATAAGGCTCAGAACTTCCTATTATCTTCAGAATCTCCTCAGAATCTCAGCTCTAAAAGTCACATGTTTCACCCCAGAGAGAAGTCTGCATACCACGAGTTTCTTTGTCTAGTCTCAGACCCATGCTTTCACTGTCAGTTAGCTTGTCACCTACCTTTCCTAATTTGTAGCTTTTTTGAATGACACAGTTTTCATTGTAGTTCAAAGGCTTTTTACAGGTGCTGCGGGCAATTTCCACATCAATGAAGTATTCCATACGATCTGTGATCTGTCGGTTAGCAATCATGCAATTTTATTCATGAAAAGGCTTTAGTTTTAAGAAATACTAGAATTATCACTTATTCTTATGATCTTCCTATTTCCTCCCTCCTCATGCCTTCTCCTTTATCACTTTCCTCCCTCTATAGCTCTAGCTCTCCAGACGTATTTTAAGGAGAGTGATACCCACTGCTTCGAATCCCTTGCTTATGAGACCTGCTGAATGACTTGGTAGCCAGTACCTAGAACCAATACCTAGGTCCTTTCTCGTGTGAGTTTCCTTGATGACAAGACCTCCTCGTTCTACTCTTTTAGCTGAAGCACAGAGCAGACCACCATGCCAGGTGAAGGATAAGGTCGGCAGAAGCCAAGATGGTACAGATTCACCTGGGTCAGACAGGGGATCCCGAATATCCTCTCTGGAGAAGCACCCATTCCTATCTCTACCTTATTTGTTGTCTTTTAAAACTTTGGATTCTGAATGGGGTGAAGGGTTTCACAGTAAACAATTTATACACACAGTTTCAATTCATCGATTGTAATCCTCTAGATGTACCATCACTTACCAGCTTCCTCCCTATGTTTCCTCTTTCCATCCCCTCTACCTTGTCGAATACGCTGCATTTTTTCCTTTGGGTGAATGCTGCCCCTTGATTCCAAGTGGTGGATTATGTCAACACAGGCGTGAATACAGTTCTGACCAGCAAGCCTGGTCGTGTTGCTGAATTGAGATTTGAATTCATCTTCTAAGAGGTTCATTTTCAAAGAAGTTGGCAGCAGTGGGAGAGCATCATCTGGTTCTTCTAGTCTCGGGGCCATTGAGGTTCATTTTTTTTCAATCAGACTAAATATTTCTAGAATTCTACTTTTACCATCTTCTTTCCTCTGGATGGGGAAAAACTCATAGTTGAACCTCAGATATTGGCTCATGAAATTCATTTTTAGTGAGAGTTTAAAATTACCTACTCATTTTATACTTTCATTATAGCTCTGCACATTTAGAAAAAGGTATTGTTTCAATCTGTGTGATCTTAGATCGATATTGTATTTTGAAAGATTTTTGTCCATGCTAGGTTTTTTGTTTGTTCTAATACTCTTCTGTATAGCATTTTGCTATTATATTTTATCTCAGCTGATTCTATTGTGTCACATTGCCCATGTCATTTATTTGTATGATATTCATCTTCTACTTTGCTACATTTGCCCATAGTTTGTCAGTGTTATTAATATTTTCAAAGAACATCTAGCCTTGCTAACTCTTCCTATTGTTTTCTTGTTTCATGTATTCCTGTGCTAATTTTCATCATCTCTTTTCGTTTGATTGTTATAGACTTAGTTTGCTGTTGTTTTTCTAATTGTTGGAGAGGTTGACTACATGTATTGATTTCTGTTCTTCCTTTATTTTCAATGTATGTTTATTGAAATAAATTGTCCTCTGAACATTACTTTTGCTGTGTTCAAAGATTATAGATTTGCTTGCTTTCATTTTCTTTTAGTCAAAAATTTTTTTAAATAGCTTCTATTACCCAGTAGTTGTGTTCCATTGCTAATTAGATGGAGGTTTGCACATCAGATCATCATTTTTGTATTTTACATTTTAATGTATTTTGTATTTTACATTTTACATTTTACATTTACCCTCCCAAGAGCTTGCCAGGCTCTCACCCCTCCCATCCCTCTTTGTCAGATGTTATCTTCCCCTTCATAGAGCTGACACCTGTCTACTCTCTGCCCTGCTACTTTTTTTTTCTGAAAAGTCAGAAAAGAATAATCAGTGAAAGATTAAGGTATGCCTGATCCAAAAATTTTTTCTATAAACTTATATGCATACAAAACTGGACAATGAATAAGGAATATTTAAGAATTGATGTCTTTGAGTTATGGGGTTAGTGAAAGAAGTGGAGTATACGATTAACTACCAGGAGGATGAGCAAGTGTCTGGGCTAAGTGTAGCCAAGATGCTCCTTAAAAGCAAAAATGGCACAGCGCTGTCTCATGTACTTCAGACCAGTCACCAGGAGGACCAGACTGGTAAGACGAATTGGCACAGTGGTTTGGCAACAAGTGTGAGGATGGCACACATTTTAATGAAAAAAAAAAAACAAGAAGAAAGTGAATAGATATACGGTACTTTTTGCACCATAAGATGCACGTGACCATAAATCACACCCAGTTTTGAGAACAGGAAAAGAAGAAAAAATATTCTGAACCAAATAGTACCAGCATACTAAAATGTACTGGGGTACCACACCATCAGAACAGAAGACATACCCTTGTTTTTCCTCCACTTTGAACCCAAACAGCATTGTACTTCAGAACAGATCTTCAAATGTCCTTTTTGATGATGGATGCAATGCCATTATTCTTTACTCTGTCATATCCAGCATAATAAGCCATATAATTTTCTGATTCATAATTACCAATTCCAGTCCATTTCATCTCACCAATGCCAAGGATATTGGTCCTTTTTTAAAAGGATATATGCGCATTCTATTTCATTTTATTACTTCCAGTTTTCCTAGTGTCATACTTCATATATTTCAAGTCCTAATTAATAACAGATTTTTTCTTCTCATTTTGAGTCTCAGAATATCAGGATATGAATGTCTCAAAGGTATATTCCCATAGGCATTTCTCTATCTGCATCTTTATGGTCAACCTTACTTTGAGAAGGCAGCTCGTCTTCCAGCTTTGAGACCTGAGGGGTTAATCTTCTGGAGCTAGCTCTAGCACTGCTCTCCTTCTATTCCTTAAGCCTTCAGTGTCCGACAAGGTTTCGATGCTATCCATAAGAAAGCATATGCATGCAGAAACTGCACATAGGAAACATCAGCTCCAGAAAGCAGATCACCATTCTGCTATTTGTAATTGACTTTTCATGCCCAGATTTGTTTCAGTGGTTCACCAAAGTTTGCATTTAGAAATAGATTGCATGGTATAACAGCATAGTATAACAACACTTCCTTGAGTTCTTCTACCTCTGGAAAAGGGATATATTTTTGTATATAGAAACTCACCAAATAACATTTGAATTAAAAAGATTAAAGAATATTAGCTTTGCTATTTTGTTTGCAGATATATTTGATAGTATCATATGCCTCTCTTCCACCCCAGATTTCATGTTATATGGATAGGTTTAAGTATTACCCATGGCAATATCATTGAAAAATATTCAAAACCCTTAAGTTTTCACTCAAAATTAGCAAATACACACAGTGAGCATTTGATTTACCATTTGGAAATTCAATGAATATGATAAGTCCTTAGGACAATAGTCAAGTACATGTAAGTGAACTTTTAAAATGCTTGGAAAATGGAATAGAAATATAATGGAATTGCTTCATGGACTTTTAAAAGCCCTCTTCCATATATACTGCTGGTGTTATTTTCCAAGTAGGTCTGTTCTTAAGCAATCCTTTTAGGGTTTTTGGTTATCAATCCATTTATGTGCCCATTCTTTCAGTCTAGATTGAACCTGTGGCACATGTTTAAATAGCCTTCTATTTGGAGAGAACACCTTTACCTGAAGCTGGGCTTGCAATATCTTGACCACGTGGAAGATGTACTTGTCCTGGCTTTCTTTGTTGTATTCTTGCATAGCGAACCACAGACATTGTTTCACGTTAGCATTTGATGAGTTCACTGCATTGAGTTTCCTCAGCACTTTCACATGCGTCTGGGCTGGATCTGTTGTAGCCATCACAGCCACCAGCATGGTCAGCAGGAGCAGCGGGAACTGCTGAAGCCTGGTCATGGTCCTGCGGTCAAGGGGATGCAGATGTGCCTCCGCCTCCTGTTGGGGCGGGGTACTGCTGGTGCCTGAAGAGGTTCAAGAAGGTCACTAGCACAGGGGGCTATCTCAATGTTACTCTAGTTGTGTTCAAGGGAGGGTCGCTAGGATCACCTTTAGGCCTCTCCTCTCTTTTCCTCCAATTCAGGGTGTAGCTGTTTCAGTATTAGTCTAGTTGTATTCAATGCACAGTCACTAGGGCTCTGCTCTCTTTCCTCTAAGACTAAGCGTAGTCTTTATTTCTAGGGAAACTCTCTCTCCATCTGAACTCAGATGTCTCCTTGCAGATTCCTGTGTGGACCACCAGCCACTCTCGTTATCTGACTCTCTATCCCACATGAAGTACGAAAGTTGTTGCTGGTAGAGAACCGCCTCTCCAGACCCAGTGCCTTGTGGACCTCTTGACTCCAGACCTCCTGTGCACTTTCCAAGCTACTCTACCCCATCAAGCCCTTTCTTCTCTCCTGTATCCTTGAGCCCTGACCCACTGACTTACCAATACTCTCAGTTCATACCTGTGGTCTAGTCAGGAACCCTGATTTCTGGTGCATCTTTATCTGACTTCACTTCCTGTTGCAAAGTCACACAGAAGTCCCTTTGTGATGTAATATAATACTGTCCCTGCCCCAGTGAGGACACTAAGCCTCTGCAGGCCTACGATCTGTGAGCCCAGGTAGCATGAATATGTCTCCTACATCTTCCCTTAGGGTGCAGGGCTTAAAAGAAACTATAACTCTTGCCCTCTAAATTTCTACCATCAGGGCTCCAGTCATTTGAATTGATGACACCTCTTGGCATAGTCCTGACAGGGGATTGGTCACTAATGCCCTAGGCTTGGTCTTAAATTGTGACCATATACCTTGTGTAGTGTCAAGTAAGTTCTTAGGGGTACAGAGAGGAGGCTTGATTCATAGGTTAATTAATTAATAGGTAAGTAAAAGATTCTTGACCATGAAAAAGGGCTATGTGCAGGAAACTTAGGGACACATTTCATTGGAGAGGGCATATATTGTACACCCTTTTGTATTGAAGCTAACTGCTTGGTGAAATTTTATGATTTCAATGATGCATTGCCTGCCTTTTCATCACCCTGTTGGCGAAGGAGAGACTTCCTCTGTAAGGTGGAGAAAGGAAATCCATCCGTTTGTTCTGGGTTGCTGAGCGTTCTGAGCACAGACCTCTCACAGGGGGTCTAGGCCTCCTGAAGCAAAATATCATTGCTGCAGCCACATGGTGACGGCTCAGGAAGTTTATAGGTTGGAGAAAGCACGCATCTGCACAGAGAGTAGCACATTCTCTTAGACACGTGGAAGTTCTGTGCTGGGATCCCCCCTAGGCAAATGGAACGTTTCATTTGTGAGAGTCTTTTTGTATAGTAAAGCTGTTACTACAGGTCTAACCTCTCCCGGGCGTTCTATGAGCTACCAAGGAGAATTATCAGATCCAAAGGAGCAGGGGTACCAGTCAGTAGAGAGACTCTTGTGGACTTCCAAACTTGAAGCCAAGCTTACCAAAATTCACTGTCATCGAGTGAATTCTGCCTCACATCAACGCTGTAGGATGGAGTTGAACTGCCCCCCTTGGAATTTCAGAGAGCAGAAAGCCGTCATCTTTCTCCCACATTGCTGTCGACCGTCCAATGCACAACCAACTTTGCCTCCAAAGCTCAAGGCTACTGAAATGGAGACCCAGATGGTAGGCTACAAGGGGGAGGACAGCTGCATGGAGCAGCTGGTATCTGAACTGAACAGGGGAGAGGAGCTCAGATTTCCAAATAGCACAGCTGGCATATGGAAGGGGGGTTGCTATCCACAAAATTGAGCATCAAAGGGATAAGTGATCATGAGATGAGGGATGTGTCTGCATAGGCACTGTGATCAGAGAATATGTTGCCTGTGTATTCACCTTAGTTAGGGTTATGGGGATTGTCCAAGACATGGCAAAGATCTCATGAGAAGAAGTGCTTTCATTTTTGTTACTTGTTTGTTACTTCTGTAAGGTGGTAAGGAAATGAAGCCAACTGCTTGGGGATAAGTAGGAACTGCGTCTTTCCTCCATGATAAGGAGAGTCATTTGGCTAGGGGACCTTATCTGCACTAGAGATGGGGAAGGACATCCAAGTTTCCCTTGATCTTACATATGTCAAGACAACACTTAATATAGAAGAAACGGCTCTGTGTGTGCCCTGGTTTAAGGCTGTAGTCTGGATAAGTTAAAGAAGGGGAAGATGATGACCCCCAAAGTATAAAGTATAAAATTCAAGGCACCCTCGCTAATGGTAGGTGCCACTGTGTTAACGCTCACTCATAGTGACCCTGTGTGCATAGTGACCCTCATAGAATGAGACCGGCCTGGTCGTGCACCATCCTCACGTGTGTTGCTCTACCTGGCCCATCGTTGCAGCCACTGTATTCACGTTTCAGTAATTCCTGTCAGAGAAAATTCAATTGCTCAAAAAGTCAAGAAAAGCTGCCCACTCCTCACCATAAACTTGAGAACACTTACTATTATCTTGTTCCCATCATAACTGCCCCCTTGCATTCCCCACATGAACAATTGGTCCAATCACTGTCTCCGTAAGATTGTCTACCCTGAATTATTTGTATAGATAAGCACCAAAAATATATTTGAATAGCCACCATCTGACAAAATAATGACATACAGCAGATGAATATCTCTGTGTTTAAAAAAATAAAAGGACGTGGTAAAGGCCATCATTGCACTCTCCATTGCTTTTAGGGCTACCTATCCTGGGTCCCACTTACCTAACTACCATACATCTTTCAGCAATGGTGTCCAAAAGGCAAGCATCTTTTAAGTTCACATGGCTATTCCAACCATCAGAGATGAGCAGACCTTAACTCTTTATTAGAGTAGAAAGTGTCATCTTTCTCCCTCAGAGCCACTGGTGACTACGAACCGCTGTCCTTGCAGGCAGCAGCTCAAATGGTAACCTACTAGGCCACCAGGGGTCCTGGACCAGGAACTAAAACAGGAATTGCACCACAACGTGCATAGCTCTTGTCATCAGCCTGATGTCAGGAGTGACTGTGGCAAAGATTCTGGGAGCCTTCAGTTAAAGTGAGAAGAAACATATGACTCAGATACACTTGAAGGAGCTTTCTCCTTCCTTAACTTTGCTTCCCTTCGGCCAAAGTTCTGCACTATGTTGGTTACTACTACACATCCTATTTAAAACACAAAAAATGATTAAGTTGAAATAAAATTTTCAGGACCCAACATAGAAAATAAGTCTCCAGATGTAGACTGGACCAGATCTGGATTTCTAAATCACATTTTTGGTTTGTATTATTCTGTTTGGTTTTTGCTTGTCCATATGAGGATATGTCTCATAGGTCATTGGAGGTCACCCTCTTGAAGTTGTGTTATATATTTTTCTATTTGTCAATATATGAAACTCAGGGTTGGTTTACCTATAGAGACAGCAAGTAGATTAAGGGTTGCAGGGAGCAGGGGGATTCAGTGGTGAAGGAGAGGTTCAGGAGGGATGATCTCAAGGGTTCATGTAGAAAAAGAATGGAAACTGTGGTAGAAATTGTACAATTCTCTTTGATGTAAATGAACTATGGAATGATATGATATATCATATCATAAATAAATAAATGAAAATCTCTCTTCCACAGTGCCACCCGAGATGACATGGATGTAAGACACATTATCGTGGTAGAGAGTTTCATTATGCAGTGATGCTTTAGGTCTTCATACCACTGATCACTAATTGAATGCCCTAATGGCCAAAGTGTTCATGAGATTATCCACAATTCTGCACATGCTATGCCACTTCTTTCCCATGAGTCATATATGACCCAAGCATGCATGACTTCTGAGATGACAAATGTTCAGGTGCTCAATGCCACAGCTCAGGTTAGAGGTAGTTCCTGTGGCATCTCATATATACCCAGGCATCTCCGACATTCCCTAGGCCTTCTCATTTCCAATGCTTCTGCATCCTGCAGATCCTTAAAAAATGACCTCAGTGATTAATTAATATGACAAAAATGATAAGGGCGATGCATGAGAACAAAGAAAGTCACAAAATCGTGTGCAGAAGTATTTACCATTCTCTCACTGGGAGGTTCACATGCAAATCTTCCATTTCTTTTTAAATCTCTTTCAATTTTGTCCTGGAGGCGGGAGAGGAGAAAGGTATTTGCTGTCCTGGGAGAACCCCCAACGTGACACTGGGGTATGAGTAACCGCCAGCATTCTCAAGTGCAAGTCAGTGTTTGGTGGTCAAAACACAAAGCAGTGACTAGAAGCCCAGCATGAAGAAAAGTCCACTGGACTTTGCAAGAACCTCTACGAATTGGAATACAGTCATCGAGGAGATGATGTTGGTGTTGATAGGTGCCTTTGAGTTATTCACTGAGGTCACTTTTCAGTCATCGAAAAAATAAGTTTGGGAAAGCATGAGAGTATCAGGCTGAATGACGCATCATGAGTCTCCCGGAGTACAATGACTCAGACAAATAGATGCTCCAAATTACTGAAGCCTAGCACTTGCTACCAGGAGCCCCAGTGTCATAGTGACTGCTAACAATCAAGTCGGCAGTTTAAAACCACCCACTGCTCCTCGAGAGAAACATGAAACTTTCTACTCCTGTAAAGACATCATACAATCTTCCGAAGAAGGGTGGGAAGCCTAAGTGGGTTCAGAACCTGGGCTGGAAGCACACAGGGTGAGGACCAGTTGAATTATTGCACTCAGTGCCTGGGCATGAATGACTCCACCCTTTTAGATGCTTATACTGGCTGCCATAGACTTAGGCTAGATAGGTGGTTCTCAACCTTCCTAGTGCCATGACCCTTTAACACCTCATGTTGTGGTGACATACCAAACATAAAATTATCTCCCAAGCATAAAATTATTTTCATTGATACTTTGTAACTGTAATTTTGCTACTATAATGAATCAGGTGACCCCTGTGAAAGGGTCTTTCAACTCCCAAAGGGGTCGTGACTCACAGGTTGAGAACCACTGTCCTAGAGGCAAGGGTGTCTGATGGGATGGCAGAAGTGGAGGGACCAGAGCTCTTGCTCTTTGGGAAATGAGACATTTCACCAGATGGTCTGAGGCTGAGTGGTAGGGAAAGGGTTGAAGCTCACACATTTCAAAGGAAGTGGTTTCTGAGAAGCATCCAGGAAAGAGATAACAAAACTGGGCACCTTTTATTGGAATGGGATGCAGTGGAAGGAGGGTGGTGTGTGAGGCACAAGTGGGACTCTTGCTAGGAGATGACAGTTACTAATTCGAGGAACGTAAAAAGAGTAGAAAAATTGCATTGTAGGTTTTTCTAATGTCAGTGCCTGGATGATCTAGCAAGCTGCAGATCTGTGAGGTTGTTAAGGTCTGGAGATAAAAGACACACACTCACAGGCACACACTCACACAGCAGCAAAGAGTTAAGAGACAATTTTATTAAATCATAGAGTCAGTTCTAAAGAAATGAAGAGGGTCCCTCTCACAAGTTGAGATTAATATGTTAAGCATAGATAGGATACATTGTGCTCTGGCACTGAGTCCCACCTCATGAGTTGACAAGTTATATTTTCAAGGGTAATGTTTCTAATTTTTAAATGGCACTTTCAAATGGAAGGAGGTTGCCACTCTGCAGTCAAACCTTCTAAGTAGTTGCTTCGTTTGTCCTTGGATCTCATACATCTTTTCTTTCAAATTTATCTGCCCTGCAGCTCTGGGCCAGCATGTTTCAGAATTATCTTTAGGTACTGTCCTGTGCCAGAATTTTCACGAGGGCCTTGCCTCACTGCTAAGGTGTTTAACAAGTCTGTTCTCACAAAGTCCTTTGTTCAGTTTACTTCACTGGGTCCTTTACTCACTCACTTAGCAGACAAGGCAGAAGCTCCTGTTCTGTCCCTATCAGATAGATTGTGGCAGAGGTAATCAGACTAAAATATGACACTGTGCCATTTGACGTCCCTTTCACCCCTTATATATTTGTTCCAGTTGTTAATATTCCCTGCTTTATTTACTGCTGGTGTTTTTTCTGTTCATCATTTTAAAAAATTGTTTGGGTTTTATGTATTTTTCTGTACATGAAACCCTTTATAGCTGATTCTACAGAGACATCTTGATTAATAGTTCTCTAGGGGCATGACAGAGTATGCTGGGCAGCATCAGGGAGCTAAAACTGAGTACAAGAAGGAAGAAGCTGTCCTAAAATTGATTATGGTGATGATTGCATAAGTTTTTAATATGATTGGACTAGTGAATAGTATGATGTATGAATTTCTTGTCTCTAAAAATTTTTATTTAAGGAGAAAAGCCTTCAGAAGGACCATACCCTTGCTGACATTTTATGTTCATAATCCTAGCTTCCAGAAATGTGAGCAAATAAAACTTTGTTGTCTTAAACCAAGAGAAAAAAAATAATTTAACATCTCTGAAATTCACAGCGGGCAATTATATACTATAGAGTCACAATGGGTTAGAATCAACTCAATGACAATGAGTCTTTGTTTTGTTTTATAACAGTTGTTAGTGTCATTTTTTCCAAATAAATTTTACCAGCAGTAATCATTTTTTTTCTTTGTTTTTTTTTGGGGGGGGGGTACATCACTACTCTCCGGTGGTGGGAGTAGGAGGCCCAGCCCCACTGCTGGAATTGAACCTCCGTCCCAGTGGGCCACAGTCTCGTGCACAACCACTACACCACCGGGGCTCAACCCTCAGTAATCATTTTTATTAGACTTTTTGAGGGCAATTTTTGGCTTTCTTGGTCCCCTTCATTATATATTTGTTTACCTTCCTCAATTTTGTATGTTTACTAATATGTCAGTTCTTTTTATAATGTGGTGGGTTTAGTAGTAGCATCAAACTGAGGTGTTTCAGAAAAGGTATATAAATCAATAACAGCCCAAGATGGGTCCCTGAGGTTGAAAACATGCAAAACTCAACTTTCCAAGATTTTTTACCAATTTAATATCAGATTTCCTTCACATAGGACTCTCTACTTTCAAGTTCAGAAAGCCATTGCTTTCACCATATAGAATGCATAAGCTATATGTGCTTAAAAATGAGAGATTTATTGAAGAAGTAAGAGGCTGCAATTGAGAATCAGGATCAAGAAGTATGTGGTCACACTCTCCCTCCTTGTTATTTTGTTAATTCTGTTTATTGTGAATTGGGGGGAAACTCACAGAATATGTTAGCTTCCAGTCAGTACTGTATACACCTTTTGTTTGATCTATTGATTCCAATCCCAACAATGAAACATGACTTATCTTACTTCACTCCTGAGATTCTTAGTTCCATTTCTCTTTTCCTTCCTTCTCAGCTGTCATTGGGTAAAGACTGCCCTTTTGATCTCACATGGTGGATTGGTCTAAGGTCTATGTGTCTTCTGAATGTTACTGTTCCCCTTTTAGCCATATCTATGTGTGTCTACAATTTGAACTGCAGAGGTGGGTGCATTCCCAAATCTGAAGGGTAATTGAGGGCCATAGTCGTGTGAGTTCCAACTTCTTCAGCTCTCTCAGCTCCTCTTGGGCATTGAGGTCTCCTAGCAGACCCCTAATGACAGGATGTTCTTGACCCTGTCATCTGAGACCATCAGCTTCTGGGTCTTTTTATGGCCTGTAACTTTCAATTCTGCCACTGAGCTTTTCTGGACTTCTTGTTATCTTCATTGTTATAGTTCTTGACACAAGTTATGGTTTTTTACTGAAGACTCTTTGCCTCCTCTCTCGTTCTGCTACTTTTTTTTTTCTTTTTCCCTTTTGTTTCTTCCTACTACTTCTCTTCCAGGTTCTTTCTATCTGGAAAACTTCTGTGGGGTTGGCTGCGTATATACACAACCAACACCTATCAATTTCAAGGCACAGTCTTCTCACAGAGTCACAAACTAAACATTATCTCCTAGATGGGCCACAGACTGTAGTTTCTTTAACAGCATAGTTTACTGAACAATCCTTGCAAAATAGGATAGATAAAAGAATCATGTCACAGGTTATTTACAGCTTTCCTTGGAAATTCCAGTCAACTGGAGCAAACCCTCTTTAGTGGAAAATCATAGAAAAGTTTCTCGGAGTTAAGGGAGAAATCTCACAAGCAGTGTCTCCAAAGCATGGAAAAATTCCAACAACAAACTAAACTACACATCTACTTCCAATCGTTTGAATGTGCTATTTACCTTGAGTAGCTTAAGATAGAAGGTTAGAGCACTAATTTTCAGGCTCTTACCTTTTCAACTACATTTTTTTATCTCTGGTTGATTTTAACAGTTTCTTTTAATTTTTATTTTTGACTGATGAACTCACAGGTGTGGGTTTCTTTGTTGATAATCAGCTGGGGCGGTATAACATTTCTTGGATCTACGGCTTGATGTCTGGTCAGTTCTAGAAGACACAAGCCTTCTCATATTTTTTAAGATTACTCCTGCTTCATAAACTCTCCAACTTAGTAGACTTTCTCATGTTGCTGCACTAAACCCTTAAGCAATTCTCTTGCCTCTCCTTTAATGAGCTATCTCCTAATTCTGTCTTTAGGTGTTCCTAATCTGAGGTTGTGTTAGTCTGGGTAAACTAGGGAAACAAATCCACAGAAATGGATATGTATAAGAAAGAGTTTTCTATAAAGGACAAATGTACATTAAGAAAGCATCCCAATCCAGAGCTATCCAAGCCCCTAAATCCAATATGAACCCAAAGATCTGACATCAGTCTACAAAGTCCTTTTTTAATCTCACAAACCACATGCCATGATGTTGAATGCAGGAGAAAAGTCAAATCAATGAGTGTGTAAGCTTCTCAGTGCTGGCAGGGGTCTCCACACAGCTGCTTCAGCACCCAGGACTGCATTAGGGTAGGTCTATGAGGTTTTTCCTCAGGGATGGCTTGCAGGAAGTGAGTCTTGCCAGCTGAAGCAGGGGCCTGGCTAAGGCAGCTGCACCCTGGTTCCACCATCAGAAAGCAAGAGACCCGAGAACTAGAAAGGAGAGGCTCACCAAGCCATTTTTCTCTCTGCCCTTCAATGAATCCCACGTGTGTTTATTGGCCAGATTGGCACAATGAAACTTAACTATTTCAGAGGTTAAACTTGCCTATTGTATTAATTATGTCAGTTATTGTATTTTTTATTCCTGGGGCTCTTGTTTGATTCTGTTTTTTGTAATTTCTACTTCTTTGGCAGTATTACTCATCTTTTAATTCTTTGAGTATATATTCCTCTTAAGAGGGTTACAATTAATGTACTTGGAGGCTCAATTCACAAAGATGAGCCATTGAAAATCCTATGGAAAACAGTAATGCACATATAGGATGATTATTAATTAGAATAGACTTGAGGTAACTAGTTATTTTACTTATTAATCTTAGGTGCTTTAAAGCTCTTGCCTGGTAACTATTACCTAGATTTTTTCCTGAGGCTTTTTCTATTGTCTATTTTGTGTGCTTTCTTCTTTTCAGTGACTATATACAATTATGCTATGTAACAATGCAGCATACATTTTAAGGCCTTTACCTTTGTGTACTTATAGGAAAATACCTATAAGATAAATATCTGAAAATGGAATTCTGGAGCAGAAGAACTCTTTACATTGTGCTTTATAAAGAAGACAAAACCAGGGGCAGTGATCCCTCAACCAAAAAAAAACAAGACAAAACCCTGTTTTGAATGACTAAATTAGCATTCCACATTTAAAGATGCAACATATTAAATATGTTTATATGTAACAAATTATTAAAAGTTCAGAGAAGAATATGCTAATAGTATCCATTCATTCTTTTTAAAATTGTTATGGTGAAAAAAAAACACCACATGACATACCCCAATTCAAAGATTTCTACATGTATAATTCAGGCATTCATCACATTCTTCATATAGTACCACCATTCTCTCTTTTTCCAAATCATTCCACCACTGTAAATGTACGCTGACCTGCCACCTAAGCAAAAACACCCCCACCCCTTTCCATTCTACCCTTGGTAACCCCTAATAAACATTGACATTTTGCCCTAAAGTTGGATGTTCAAAATGACCAGCTGTTTCCTGGGAGAGAAAAAAAGCTGGCCAGAAAGATTTATAAGGCAATTCTTCTCTTTCTCCAGGGTTGCCAGGAGTCAGAATTTATTCATGACAGCAACATGCAAGAATCATATATGTGTCCTTTTTCTATTGACCCGTAAACTTACTCAACTATTCATCGTGTCTACCTGCCACATTTTATTTATCCATTCATCCCTTGATGGCCATTGGGTTGCCTCCACATTTTAGCCACTGAGAATATGATGCAACAAACATTCACGTACATGTGTCTGTTTATATCAGGGTGCTCAACACTAGTTGATGGCAAATGTAGTGTGGGTAGATTGCATGGCACTAAAAAATAGATGTAAGCCTATCATCAATCTCACCACTTAATGGATGTACAGCACAGCCAATCAGATGCAATCTCAGGTGTCAAACACATGGACAAGATGGTGAAGTGTAGTCAGGGAACGGGGTACCAACCCACCCAAGCAGAGTATATTGTTTATATCTCCACAAGGAAAGAGGGACTAAACTTAAACCCGGCGTTCAAGGATGTGAATACAACATGACAGCATAGAGCTGGGAGCAGTGGAGCAGTCGTAGTGACCAACCCCAATCTCAGCTACGGAGGCAGCCACCTCTCCCCCCAGGAGAGATTGCTTCGGAGGTCATCACAGAAGCTACAGCTTAGGGAGTGAGACATGCCTGACCAGAGCACATGAGAACAAATGAAGGGGGAGGAAGAGAGAATGGAGTGCATCCTGGGCCATGGAGCCTCCAGGATGATATTCCCACTCAGAACAGCCTATGCACAGAGAGGATTATATGATCAGCCCCAATATGAAATATGGCTTCCCTTGCTGACCCAAGGCCTCTGGAGACAATAGAGGAGAAACAGGGTCAGGATTACACTCTGTCTGACCCAACCACTCCATGGCAAAACATTCAGGGTGTGCAACAAAGCATGGAGTTCCAGATGGAGTGCCAAGGATATACTCTGGGGCCAGGGTGTGGCACCCCATCAGACTCAAGTGGGGGACACTCCAAGCAGTCAACGAATGGGCCTTGAACTATTTGCAGGTCTTTAGTTTGTTTTTTGGTTTTTGGTTTTTTTTTTTACTTATTTAGCTATATTGGACATTGGGGATTTTTTGTTGCTATCATTTTATTTTCTTTGGTTGCTTCATCTTAGGAGGCCTATTTTTTTATAAATATTGTTATTGCTGCAGGTTTGTCTAGATAAGATAGGTTGGTTGAACAGTGTGGCGGTCATGTATTCATTATGTCAATTTCATGATTGGGATGTAGGGGTAGAGTCTAGCCTGTTAATCTGGAGATAGCCATTGAGTAGCCAATAAGGCCTCTGTGTGGACCTGGATTTCTTCTGAAATTTCTGGGAACTCTCATGATATTTCCTTCATGGAGATGAGAGGCCACCTCCCCAGTTTTTGAGAGGCAGTCTCCAAGACGATGCACTACAGACAGGACAAGATGGCAGTGTCCGAGAAGCTGGAGGAGCCAGAGGAGAAGCCACATGGCCTTGCCCTGATGAAGCCAGATCTCCAGAGCTTGAGAAGCTGCGTGGAGACTCCTGACAGTGCTGAGTTGCTTCTACCACCACTGGATGGACCCAGAGCCCTGGAATCGAGGAGCCTTGGGGAGACCCCTGCCAGTGCCTGGACTCTGCACCCACTGGTCTGTAACTTCGTGAGTCGGAGGGTGACTTTAGAGACTGGTGTCGGGCATGTGGGCTAGTATCGAACTTGTATCTTTGGACTGGACTAGGTTGGGATGCTCTCTCAGTGTTCCATTCCTCTTGTATATGAACCTTACCCTTATATCTATATGCATGGCTATGAATTTGTTTCTCTTGTCTACCCAGACTAACACAAACAGTCTGGAGGTGAAAATGATGGGACTGATCATTCCGGGGGTGGGGGTGGAGGTGGGTGGGGGGAGAGAACATAGGAAATGGAGAGGAGGGAGAAAGAAGGTGGTATTGATCAGCCCAGGGAAAAGAGAACAAGTGATTCAAAATCAGTGACAAGGTGGGTGTTGAGAGGCCTGATAAGGATTGATCAAGAGTAATGTAACAGAGAGAAGACACTGAAACCCCAATGGAAGCCGAGCATGCTAGTGGGACAAGAGGAAAGTTAGAGGAAATACAGGAGAGAACTGGGGTGGGGGGGAGGGCGAGGGTTGAAAGCATTTGTAGAGGTCTAAATACAGGCATGTACATAGGTGAATATATTTATATATGACGATGGGGAAATAGATCAACATGCATATACTTAAAAGGTTAGTATTACAACAGCAGATGGGCATTGGACCTCCACTTAAGTACTTCCTCAGTGCAAAAACACTTTGTTCTATTAAATGTGGCATTCCATGATGCTCACCTTCCTGACACGATCACTGAAGACAAATGTGTGCATAAGCAAAGGTGGTGAAGAAAACTGATGATGTCTGGCTATCAAAAGATGTAGTGTCTGGGGTCTTAAAGGCTTGAAAGTAAGTAAGCAGCCATCTATCTCAGAAGTAACAAACCCCACATGGAAGAAGCACACCAGCTTGTGGAACCATGAGGTGTCAGAGGGATCAGTTATCAGGCTTCAAGAACTAAAAATCATAACATTTCATGCTCACCTTCCTGATATGATGGTTGACAACAAATGTGTGCACAAGCAAATGTGGTGAAGAAAGCTGAGGGTGCCCAGCTATCAAAAGATATAGCATCTGGGGTCTTAAAAGCTTGAACGTAAACAAGCGGCCATCCAACTCAAAAGCCCCCATGGAAGAAGCACACCAGCCTGTGTGAACACAAGGGACTGAAGGGATCTGGTATCAGGCATCAGAGAAATAAAATTAAAACATTAAAATGAGGGGGAGTACAGATTGGGAGCCCAAAGTCCATCAATAGGTGAAGCGACATCCCCTTGCAGAGGGGTTTCAGGGAGGTGATGAGCCACTCAATGTACAGTGTAGCAACAATGAATTATGCAACTTTCCTCTAGTTCTTAAATGCTTCCTCCTAGCCACTATCATGATCCTCATTCTACCAGACAAATCCAGCTAGACCAGGGATGTACACAGGAAGCGGAACATGTGAAATTCAGGACCAATGGTGGGAGTGGTGATAGCAGAAGGGTGGAGAAAAAGGGAGACCAATTACAGATATCTACATATAGCCTCCTCTCTGGCATATGGACAACAGGGAAGTGAATGAAGGGACACATTGGACAGTGTGCGATATTTAAAAGTAATAACAATTTGTAAATTATTAAGGGTCCATGGGTGAGTGGGAGTGGGGAGGGATGGAAAATATGGGGAGCCGATACTGGGGGCCTAAGTGGAGAGAGGATGTTTTGAAAGTGATGATAGCAACAAGTGTGTAAATGTGATCTGCATACAAATGACATATGTATTGATCGTGATGAGAGTTGTATTGGCCCCCAATAAAATGATCTATAAAAAAAAAAAAGGAGGGAGAAAGAGGAGCTTATACCAAGGGCTCAAGTAGAAAATATTTTGGAAATGAAGATGGCAACATGTGTACAAATATACTTGATACAAATGATATGTGGAATGTTATAAGATTTGTAAGAGTCCCCAACAAAATCATTGGGGAAAAAAACACATGCACAAACAGCTGCCTTAAGTGCAGCAAAACTGACAAACTAAGTTATTGCCAATTTTAGACTTTGGCTTTTTTTCTCTTCAACGTATGAAAGGATATTAAAATGAATGGGGGACCTGGATTGAGTAAGAAGACAAAAATGTATCATTTTCATATGGAGTGGGAGATTGTGACACTACAAGCCAACATTCAGCTGAAGTCCAGAGTGCATGAACAGTTCTGGAACTTACCCACAGAGGGAAAGTACCCAAACATGAGAAAATGTGCCACCTCCTTAACTGCATTATTTGGCTCTACTTATTTATGTGAGTCAGCCTTTTCCCATATAAAGATCATTAAGTCCAAGTACCATTCTACCATGACTGGTGATCATGGGAAGTGTGCTTGAGGCTGGCTGTCAGCAACTACTGTCCGGACTATGCATCCCTGGCTCATTCCATTCAGTGCAAGTCATCAGAATAAACTCAGGTAATAATAAAAGATGTACAAATTAATTGTGTTGAGTTGTACAATATGGATTCATGTGATTATGCAAGGTATATAGACATGCATTGTACATATAAAGAATTATCACATTGGAGAATAAACGTAATAAATAAATATGTTTTGCATTTTTGTAGTTGGTAGATCATTTTGACTTGATCATGATATAAGTAGCTTGCAAGCTGAAAAAGTGTGAGCACCCCTGGCTCATATTATTGCTTCCAAGTGAAATAATTTATGTAGTCCTATGATCAACTCATTGAAAACTTGCCAAGCTATTTTCCAAAGAGGCTTCATCATTTTACATTCCCATCAGTAATGAATAAAGGTTCTTGTTTCTGAACAACTACCATATTAATCATATGCAGTTTTCAGTTCTTTTGGTGATTACCATTCTAATTGGGATGGCATGCTATCTAACTACAGTTCTAATTTACATCACCCTAATGGCTATTGGCTCATGTGAGTACTATTTCATTATCCTTTTTGGTGAATTGCTTGTTCAAGTCAATTGTCTATTTCTATTGGGCTTTTTGTATTTTCACTGCTATGTTGGGTATTTATTTTTGTTTGTCCTTTGACTCAACCTTATCCTTCTGCTTATTTGGGGGTGGGCTTTTTTTGGAGGACAGTTGTTTGGTTGAATTTTTTGTATGATTGGCTGGCTGGTTTGATTTTTTTGACTGGATGTCAGACATTCTGTGTCTAAACAATATAGAAACCAATTTGGGAGTACTTCAGCAGTGCAAACAGGTAAGCACTGAGTTTGACTCGCTGAAAAGTCAAACTCAACCAGAGATACCTTGTAAGAAAAGTCTGCTCATCTGCTTTGGAAAGGTTTCTGATGTGTCGAAGCTAAGGAGCAGTTGCCTTCTCAGTAGAAGGGTTGTGAGGAGTCAAAATCGTCTCCAATTCTGACTCATAACCACCCATCTATGCCGAATGCCTCTTTCTCCAGGATATAAGCCAGATGCCAGAATATCCATAAATACAGACCATTTCAAAGGCACGGTGTCATGTCGACAAGTGCCTCCACATGCCCCATTCATGGCTTTCCCCAAGATGACCCCACCCATTTGAGGCATAGTGCTGACCACCAAACTCTGTTACCACCAGGAGCATTTGAGGAGGCCGTTGTGGGAAGTTCTGGGAATAGCAGCTCCCAGAGTGCTGACACAAGACTCATAGCCAGGGCAGCTGCTCTGGACCTGCCTCAGTGACTGCCCCCCTCCCCCTACATTGTTGTTGCTGTTAAGTGTCAACCAGGCCATTCCTACTCATAGCGATCCTACATAGAAAAAAGACCACCAAGTCCTGCACCACCCTCACCATGGTTTTTACATTTGAGCCCACTGTGGCAGCCACTATTGTGATCCATCTCATAAAGAACCTTCCTCTTTTCTGCTGTCCCTCCACTTTATCCAGCCTGATGTCCTTCTCCAGAGACTGGTATCTCCTGTCAGCACTTCAAAAGTACATGAGAGGAAGCTTCACTGTCCTTCCTTCTGAGAGGCCTTCTGGCTGTATCTCTTAGTGGTATAATTAACTCTTACTTACTCATGAAGAAACGGGTGGATCAAACCCTGTACCAAACCCTGGCCCCAGTAGCTGCTCCAAAGTACTATACCTCCATAAATAATAATAACATTAACACACCCCAAAATATTAAAGTCCGCATCTGCCAGAGTGATGCCTGGTCTGTTATCTGTGCTCTGAGCACCTAGTTGTCAAGAAGGAGAGTGCTCGTTCAGATGGCCCCTCGCAGTTGCTGAGCCTATCAGAGGCCAGAAAACTCCAGGATGCCACTCTAAGTATGAGGGGAAGAAGAAGGGTCACGGAGGAAGGATCAGGGACAGAAGGCCCACCCACATGGAGCTTTCTAGCTAGTCTGTTGGAAAGGCTGGGGTGTGTGAGTACAGGAACATCCTGAAAATGCAGCAAGAGTTATCAGGAATGCTGGAAGCAGCAGGAAGGAACAATGCCAAAATGACAACGCATCTCTGGTTCTACCTCCTCCTTCTTTTAGCAGAAATGAAAATTCCCATATAGGGAGGATAGCTTGCAGTGAGAATAGAAAGGAAGCTCTGGTCATGTAGCCCTCTGCCTTAGAAGCTTTATCAACCCCCCTACAGATCTCCGACCAGATGCATTCACCTCGGCTTATTCCCTTACCAAAGCAGAAAAAAGAAAATGACCCAAGCAGTGGGTCTAGGCCATAATAACCACGCACCAGCAAATGCAAGATGCTGCAATGAGGGACCCCACCAGAGACGTTCTGCCATCAGATTGTGCGGTACTGAGGCTTGAACTGCCTAGAGGAATGCAAGAAGTGATGGTGTGAATGGAGTGGCACTTCCAAGGCTGGAGTCCTCCGCAGACTCAGAAGGGAAAGGACAGTGCAAGGAAGGAAAGAGATGGATGGCTGAGAAGCCGAGCCTACCACAGTGACCATTAAGATAACCCCACCCCATCCATCAGCTGTGGCTTTCTCAGGAACTGCTAGTGTCCTGATACAAACAGAACCCTAATACAATCCTGCTCAGCTCATGAAATACTGGAGCAGAGTGTACTTAATTCAAATTGCCAGCACTCTGACTACTGGTGCGAGCCATGTTTGCCCACTCCACCTGCCCACCTTCACAGGGACAACTGCCACCAGTGGACTTTGGGACAAGTGTGGCGTTTGGGGAGCCACCTCCAGTGCTTGCCCAAGGAATAGCTGGAGGGTCCGTAGCTGGCCCAGAGAGCCTGAGGTGACTAAGGGCATGCTGTGAGAACAGGTGTGCTTCGAGGCAGGAAGCTTCTGACCAATGACTGTGGTTTTCAAAGCATTCAATCCTAATCCTCAAGGTTAGGGCCAGATTAGCCCCACCCACCTGTTCCTGCCCTGCCCTACCCAATAGAGGCAGACAATAGCACGTGCCCAGAGTGGGGAAGTGCATTGGGGGGGGGGACCCAGGAAAATCAAAGCCAGTGAACTCATGTCAACCTGTGGTCCTTTCTTTTCAACATGCTGTCCCACAGTGGAAGCTATGGTTCATCTGAGTCTCCACTGTAGGGAGGGGTCTGCCCAGCCTGGCTTGTGAGCCCCGCTTGAGAGTTGTTAAGTTGGGCAGCACTGTTGTCACTTCCATTGCTGTGAAGGATAAGGTCAAAAGTCTGCCCCGCCCCACCCCCTTTTAACCCAAATCATGGACCCCCTGTAAGAGCTAGCAAAAAAATTCATTGTTTTTTAAGGATCCAAAGATGGAAATCGTAGGACCCAAAAAAAAAAAAGGATAAAATGTAGATGGTCAGAGAAAGTCGTAGAAGGTCAGAAGAGAGGGTCAACAATAATGTTGATGCCAGAATTTTTTAAAAGGATAATAAAAGTTAAAGTTAGTCCATTTAGATCAGAAGAATATTTAATAGGAGGCTAAGCTTGTGACACAGAAAATAAGACCACATGTGTATTTAAATCAGAGAATTATGATGTTCATTACAATGCATTACAAAGGCAAAAGGCATTGAAATGTTTGTTAAAGAGTTCATTTCATTCTTGAGCAATCATCCTTGAAGAAGGGAATTTTAGCGGAACAAATTCCTAAGCACGAGGCATTCCTGACAACTTAGAAACTCTGAGCTGTTTCAAGGTCATCCCTTGGCAGAATGCAGCCAGCCCTGGGTGAACTGTGGAAGCCTTGCAACAGCAAGAGGAAGCAAGGCAAGCAGTCGCAAATGTCCTATCTCTTTTAATAGAAGCCTGGGCACATACCTGGCTAATGTGCCTTATTTAGTATTCCTCCAGTCCGATCTGCTCGGGATTAATTCGTCTTCACCTTAGAAAGCTTCTGATGGACAGTAAACTTAAGTCCACCAAGCAGGTCCTTCCATGCAATGCTATTACCATAACAGCAGATCAGACACATGCTTCAGTGAGTATCTCCACAGGGGAAGAATGTGAACTGGGTGTGGTCAGGTACCCAGAACAGTATGACTAGATAATTGGGACAGTAGCCACAAAGATTGTATGTTCAAAGAGCGTGCACAGCCCTAAGGAAAAACAGCTAGACTGTGTACAATACTTTACAGCTACTGGAAACCAGCATCAGAAGGAGTCACAGGAACAGTGTTCATGGGCAATATTCCATACAGTGTTGAGTTAAAGACCTCACCAAACTGCAGTCGGGGGTGAGACAGAGCCATGCACTGACATAAGGACATATCTGACTTTAGTAGGGAAACACCCTGTGGACTAGCTCCCTGAGTGCTGAACCATATCAAATTCTTAGCTCAATGACATCTGTCACTAAAGAAGCAGACAACCCATAAAGCAGAGAGCTGCACCGGCAGGAAAGCCCCACAGTGGAGGGCACTGGGCCCACACCTGAGGAGGACTGTGGTGACGACCAAGGCAACTGCAAATGGTATGGGAATCAACAATGGGGAGGGGTGGAGCAGCCAGTGTGCAAAGCTAAGGGCTCCCTGGATGGTACTGATAGAGGACTTAGCCTGCTAGGCACTATGCTGGACAAGTAGTACATTGGCCCCATCAAATAACTGGACAGATAGGGCAGCAGACCCTGTTGTGAACTAGTGGGGAAAAAATGAGAAAGTCAATTTCTATGAAGTACATCTGAGACATGTGCAGGGATTTCCCCAGCTGCTCATTGGTAAGTGCAGGCCTGTCCCTCAGCAACTGGGAAAAATGCCCCGGGCAATCTCCCCTATCGAGGTCCACAGAACTAGAGACTAGAGAACTCACTTCACAAGACATGACCAATAAACCAAGAGAATGCCTTATGTCTTGTGATGCCAAGACCATGAGACGACTCTGAGAACTCAAATGTCTCACAACAGTGAAAGCTGCCCCTTGATTCTGCCTGGGAGCTCCAGCAAACTCCTGCTGCTGTTGCCCCAGGACCAGCCCCTGAGAAACCTTCTCTTTCTCACTTGGTCACAGCAAGCCAGACTCAACAGTTTGACATTTTTTTGGTAAGTGAAAGTATACTTATATGAGTGAAAGACAAGTTTAGATAGTGCATTCTCACAGACAAGAATGGGCCATCTCCAGAAAGCATAAAGAGGCATGTGGTGGTGAAACCCTTGATACCCTTTCTTCCCAACTGATCTCCTCCCACAACTACTCAGAAGACATGATGGTGTGGCTTGGTGTATTTGGTGATATTTTAACCCTTGAGGGAAAAGTTCATATAAGCAGATGGTTCATATCTTCAACCTCTATATGTAGTTTTGCTTAGTGGTGATGATATGTGCATAATTTGTTCTTTTCACTTCTACATCTTTTTACCCCTAGAAATTCCAGTAATGTTTTTCTTGCTAAATGAGCCATAATGATTGCTGATGTGAAAAATCAGAAAAACTGGAGAAATCCTAAAATCTTCAGCTGTATGGTTACAGGCAGTTGCCTTGACCAGTGTCTGGGCATGCCTACTGGATCATCAGAAGGGTCCAATTCAGGTTCAAGAAGCCCCTTTTTATCCCTTTTTTAGTAAGTGTTCTCTTTGTCTTGCAGCAGTCTTTCCTTTTGGGATTTGTTGTTGTTGTGACTTGTGGCTGCAAACCCCCAGTGCTCAGGTTTGAGGGCTAATGCAGAAGATTGATGGTAAGATTGATTGTGTGTGCCATGTGTGGGATGCTGGGGTGGAATGTAGCATAAACAAGCACCCCACATGTGCCATCCATGGTGTGGCAGTCATGTACTTATGTTAATTTTATGATTGAAATGTAAGGGTGGAGTCTAGCCTGTTAATCTGGAGATAGCCATTGAGTAGCTAATGAGGCCTCTATGTGGGCATGGCTTTCTCCTGAGACTTCTGGGAAATCTTGCAATATTTCCCTCATGAAGATGAGAAGCTATCTTCCCTGGTTGTTGGGAGTTAGTTCTCAGAGACGATGAATCACAGACAAGACAAATGGCAGCGTCCAAGAAGCTGGAGGAGCCGGCAAAGACAGCACATGGCTTTGCCCTGATGGGCAAAGTTGGGGCGGCCACATGGAGACCTCTGCCAGCGATGAGTTGCTTCTGCTGTTGATGGACTCTGAGCCCTGCAAGCGAGGAGCCATGTGGGGATCCCTTGCCAGCACCGGGATTCTGCACCCACTGACCTGTGACTTCGTGAGTAGGAAAGAGACTTTATAGACTGATTTCGGGCATATAGATTGATATCAGACTTATGACTTTGAACTGGACTGGGCTCAGTGTCCTGTTCCTCTTGTATATAAACCTTTCCCTTATATCTATATGTGTGTCTATGGGATTTGTTCCTCTAGTCTACCCAGACTAACACACATGGTATCCCAAAAGACTACCCCTCTCATTTGAGATGTAGTGCCAGAGCTGATCACCAGAAACACATGACCATTAAAGCCATTTCCAGGTGACCATCAAGAGAAACAGTCTTCGAAGTGCTACAGCAAGACCCTCGGTCAGCACAGCTGCTCTCAGCCAGTCTCGCTGACCCCATCTCTGTCCCTGCCTTCCAAAAAAGCACAAAGAAAACTTAGTCAAATGGAAACTCAAAGGATAGGGAGGGTAAAGCTGTCTCTGTGAGTTTCCAAGGTTGTAACTTTTTACACAGGTGGAAAGCCCATCGTTCTCCCTCCCTAATTTTCCCTCCCTTGGGCAGTATAAAACCCATTACTTATTTGGGGCACAGACCAAACCTTAACCCTGCCAGCTGTCCTGGGGTAGCAGTACTGCACCTCTGTAATTAATAATCCTGTAAACAACATTTCCATGCCTCCCAGAGGGAGCTCAGGCTCTCAGCCCCTACCATTGAAAAGATGGTCTCTGTTCAGGGCATCTCCCCCTACATAGGGTCTTCATCTAAGAAGTAATAGAATAGAGTGCAGTGAGAGGACCAGACAAGGAAGAGAGATCATATCGGGGTCTGTAAAACTTGGGGGGAAGATTTAGGGCAGAGTCTGCGGGATGCTGCCAGTTAGGGAAGAAGCAATGAGGCTTTGGGCTATAAATGTGATAGTTTGGAAATAGATGTATTGATTTTGATCTGCTTTGAGATTTTAGGTAACGTACTTTAGGAAGAGGAAAAGAGAGAAACAACACCACTTTCAGATGGTGAAATGACTTCCTTTATATCGTCTTTGGCCTTGGTTCTTTGAAAAAACAGCTTGAGATAATTTTCTTCTGAACCTTAGAAGTTATATTTGACCTAGTTTTCTAGCTCAGAGGATTGACATTTCCTGGATAAGGCTGTGAAATAAGTTGATTTGATACTTTGGTCTGGTCCTGGGTTGCAGCTTGCCCTTTGATCTTACTAGTCAATAGGCTATGCAAATGCAATGCCTGTTCAGTTCCCACTCCTGCTTATGGAACTGACATGGATTTCATGCGTATACACAGCAGTTCACAGAGATTTTCAGATAGAAAGAAAAGCTGTCAGAAGAAGGGAGAGAGAATCAGCAGAGAAGACAAGACATCTCCTGAAAGAGCTGTAGCAGGATTAAGAACTGTCAAACAATGACCACTAGAGAACTGAAAGCAGCAGAGCCAGTGATGACAGATCCTACACAGGCCAGGCATGAGTTGGCCCTGACAGATGACAGCAGGAAGAGTCGTTCCGATCGAACCATATGTACAAAAGGGCTTGACACAGTTGAGGTATGGAATGTTGTAAGAGCTCCTGGCTAAATGATTAAAAACAAAAAACAGACCTAAAAAGTGAATAAGAAAGTCCATGAGGAGAGTAGCACAACAAAATCAGACAATATCAAAAAAGCAATATTTTCCCACAAAGTACAGAAGGCAGAAAGGGGCAGCTAAGAAGGGCAGTAAACTGAGGGCCAAAGGAATTGCAATCAAGGTCATGGAGCTCAATGTCTACAACTTGTTGAATGGAAAATATTTTTTTTAGTAAACGTTCACTCGGTTAAAAAAAAAAAAGGAAAAAAGGTACCCTTCCTAGGAAGGCTGAATGGGTGGAGGGGCTGTAAGAAGGCCTGCACTCCCTGAATGAATGCAATAAAGAAGGAAGAATATACTCAGGTGCTTCGGGATCCTGATACCTAGTTGTAGCCTATTGCTTTCTAAATAAGCCAATGACTTTAAGTATAGTTCATTAATTCTGTGGGACTTCAGGAAATTACTGAGCTCAAAAGAGAGAGAGAAGAGTGCTGAGGGGAGCTAGAGATACGAGTTCAGAGAGGAAGTACTACAGCATCTTCGAGAACATGGAAATCAGGGATATAATTGATCTCTTAGGAGTTGGATTTGTGCTGATTCTTATATTTGAAGTTATTTGTACAAGGTGAATGATTTTTTCTGGAAAATATTGGTAATATCTCAAAAATTATGAAAAAACAAATGAATAGCTGCCTATATTTCTAAGTTTGGGGCTTATCCTTGCTGCTTACTGCTTGCCAATCCTTTCACTAAAAGCCCAAGAGTTAGGAGGGAAATGGGTAATAGGTTTCTGAACTCAATTATCTCTAAGCTCAATTTCAGAAATCTGAGAAATTAACCATGTGACTGGTTACTTGGAACCCTGGTAAGGAAATAAGAAAGAAGGCTATGACCAGGAGTAAAGATAATGACTTATATGGCAAGGCCCCTAGTGTCTACCATGAGCCAAAATGGTAGAATTCTTGCTTTCCATGTAGGCGAACCAGGTTCGATTTTCAGCCAATGTGCCTCGTGTACTGCTGCCACCACGTATCAGTAGAAGCTTGCATGCTACTACAATTTTGAGAAGGTTTTGATGAAGTTTCCAGACTGGGGAAGACTAGAAAGAAAACTGGGGCAATATATTTCTAATAGTTACCTAATGAAAAGTTTCTGACTCACCCTGGTCTAATTGATAACCATCATAGGAATAGTATAATGCTAATTAGCATTTCATTCCACTGTATCTGGTGTCACCAAGATTTGAGGACACCTCAACAGTAGCTAAGAAGCATAGTTAGTTCTTTGTGTCTGCTTTTTCTCCTTTTCGTCCTGCTAAAACACATCCTACCGATATTCCAGTGTTGAGATTTTGAATCAAGTCTCATTTTTATAGAGGACCCTTAGCAAATATTCTATTTCAAAGGGTTCTGCTCCTATAAACAGTAATTTTTTGAACATAGAAACACATTCTATGTTTCATTGGAGAACTATAATTTATCAAATAAGCATTTTGTTTGTTTGTTTTTTGGGCATCACTGCCTCGGGTGGTCGTGGGCACTACCCAGTGCTGCTCCTGAGAGCCTCCGCTGGATTTGAACGGCCAAGCCCGCGGACCACAGTCCCACACTCAACCACTTACGCCACTGGGGCTCAGCCCTAAATAAGCATTATTTTAAGTATATATATTTACTATCACTTTCCAGTTACCTAAACCGCTAGTTATTTTCTTCATTCATGCTGAGTTAAATTCAAACAGGTCTCTCCAAGATGCCAGAAACAGAACAAACTACCCCTGGACCAAGACCTGGATTTGGATGGTGACACATTATTCAAAGTCCACTAATTGAGGCTCTTATAACAAGGGTGGTAAGCAAAGAAATTACCAAGGATAGAGATAACATTTGTAGGGTCGGCGATCTCGACACATCCGTTTCATGGGAAGCACAGTAGCCACATGCCTGGTAAAATAGTGAGTCGGCAAAAAAGAGGAGGGCTGTCCATGAGACTGCTTGACACAGTGACTGCAGCAATATGGTCAAGCATAATAATTGTGAGATGGCTCAAAACTGGGCAATAGATGCCACACCTAGGGTTGGTATGGGTCAGAGCCAACTTGACAGCCCCTAAGAACACAACACAGTCCCTATGCATAGATTGGTCAAAAGAACTAATGCTGTGAGAACATCTGTCATTTTGTGATACCCAGTAGTGTCAGGAAGTCTTACCCCATTAATTCTTATGATCACTTCAAGGTGATGGGTCTTCCAGGAGAAAGGAAATTTCCCTACCAAAGTATATTTGAATTGGAGAGTCTAGAAACCCAGGAGGAGCCATGAGAAAGCACACCATTTTCCATCCGTGAGCATTCTCCAGGGTCCACTGCCCCTGGTTCTCACCCAACACATGTCCCATGGTTTTCTCTGCTCCCCTTGAGGACAAGAGAAGAGATAAATTATCATCATGATGCTGTTTATACCCACATTACCAATGAAGGAACAGTGAGTGGAATGGCAGCCGTGGAAGTAGGCTGGGCCCAGGTGGATAATGGAGGCATCAGGAGAAATGGGGACATGCTCAGTAGAGTTGCCCTCCCCTCAGGTGATCAGAAGCTCTGATGGCAGCATTCGTCCCACTCAGACAGCCTCAAGGAGGGTAGGACCTTTTTTCACCTCAATTATCCACTCCTAACCTTGTGTCAGAGTGTAGTCCTCATGAAAAGGGCTGCTCCTTGTCAGTCCAAGTCCATGAACTGAAAAGAAATTGGATGCAGGAGCAGATCCCTAGCAAATTTTCCTGAATCCCTTTTACGTACACTGAATAGATGGCACAGGGCACTCAAAGAATGAATGAGTGGGAAAAAATAAAAACCTGAGAAGGAAGATTCCTACCATGAGCCAGAAACGATGATTTGGCATGATCTGGGGAGCTTGATTTATTTGACACTCTGTCTGCACCTATACCCCAAACAATAGTGATAATAAAATACCAATTATTTATCTCTGCACAGTGATGCTCATGGAAATTAAATAAGGGAAGTACAGAATGCTCAGAGATGAAAAATATGCTGAAATATCTTTAATTTGCCTGGTGCCTTCACAAATGCAGAACTGATCACTGTTCTTGAGAAGAAAAGTGGACTCCATTGTGAAAAGCCAAGGAAGGGCTGGTTTCCCATCTCTTAATCTAATCCGTGCAGGTGCTGTTCAGGAGGGCAAACTGGGTGTAGAAAGACATGGTGCTCACGAGGAAGGTGCAGGTGACCTGAAAAAAAATTAAAGAAGATAAAATTGTAGTATATAATAATGCATTGGGAGCACTTAGCTAGTAATATATAGTAAGGCCTTAAGGTACATTATTAATGCAAAATGATGGGAATCGAGCATTCTTTCTCCTGGGGCAGGTATTTCTGAATCAGACCACTTGAGCCTGCGGGCTCCAGAAAGGGAGACTGGTTGGGGCATATTCCGCCTCTAAAGTGTCCCTTCTCTTTCATGGTCCCCTTATGCATAGATGACAAGAGTCCCACATAAGACCCAGTAAGACAACCTCCAACTGGGCAGCAGGTTTTCCAGCCCATGACCGCCGGTTGGCAGGGTAAAACCAGCCCAAGGGGGGTAGATATCTTGACTTAGGTCCAACTTCTCCCTCCAGTACCCCCACGTCAGTTACCAGCTCATAGTGACTTCAGAGTTCTGTCTGGATGGGAACTTTCCTTCAGGCCCAGAAGACAACAAAGGGAGGCTCATGACCATGAAAACTCAGCAGTTCTCTAATCCCCAAGAGTAAAATTGGAACAAAGACTACAGGGAAAAGACCCTTTGCCTGCATCACAAGAAACTAGAAAGTGGAAAGATAGGACTAATGAAGAAGACTCTCTGGCAAGGAAAATCTTAGGCTAATAGGTCACCTCTGGTTGGCTCTCCTGACTGTGAGCAAAGCATGCATAGCTGGTCCTGGAAGCCAGGCTCTGTATGGTTTTCCGCCAATGAGGATACTCAGATCCCTCCTGGAGAAAGGTCCTTTTTCCCTGGCAAGTTCCCTGTGTCTGCTTCTAAAGAACCCCTCAAAATGATATTTTTTACTCGCACAAGATACACAACGTGTTTGTGGGTGAATTTTAACTTCAAACCTTTTTCTCTCCTTGACCTTCTTGCAAAGGGCAGTTCTCAAGGTCTTCTTCATGTTTTTTACAAATTGTACGGCCCATCTCCAAGTCCATTAAATATAACCAAGTGTGCCTCTGTTGAGAAAAAATGTAGAAGTTGCTGTAAAATAATCACTCCTCAGAAAATAGAAAGAATCTAGTAGAAAAGTAGACCGAAAGTAGGATATAAACATACATATAAATAAATACAGACATTATTTGAAGTTCTTTGATAAGTATCATCAACAGAAAGGTATGCATAAGTACCTCTAAGACATGCATGGAATTGCTCCAGAAGCACTTTTCCTAAGAGACACATCTACTGATGTCAATAACAACAGTACAAAAAGCATGTAAGATGAAGCACACACACACAATCAAGGGCTACCCAAGATGAACCTGCACAAAGAAGAGCAAACTTAATGTAGAATGACTCTATCAAACATACTGGGAAGCTGCAGTGACCAGACATTAGAACATGTTCAATGAAGCCATTCTATAGAGTCTGAAAGCAGGAAAGACTAACATGCAGTATTAGAAAAACAGGATCACTCCATCCCCTAAAAGGGGCCAGGCTTGGATGGGGACAAAAAGGAGCTCCTAGAGGTTATTTCTCCTGTGGTTGGTGGTTGCAATAAAATCTCATCTTGAAAGCATTCACTAGGTTGAAAAGTGTTCAGTCAGATGATTTCCTGTGTGTGTATTATTATATTGACAAGTTTTATGTTATCATTTTCAATTCCTTAACTCTTTTTGTTATTAACTGCCATAGGAGTCAGTCTGACTCATGACCACAGTGAAACTAAGCTTTGTCTAGTCCTGCACCATCCACATGATCAGTAATGGGTTGAGTCCTTGTGATTCAGAGTTGTCACTGGTTATTTTAGGGGAAGTAGATAACCAGGCCTTTCTTCCTAGTCCATTGTAGTCTGAAAGTTCCACTGATCCCTGTACACCCTTGTAGCAACATACATGCCTCCACTGACAGATGAGTGGTCACTACCCAGGAAATGCATTGACTGAGAATCAAACCTGGGTCTCCAGAGAAGAGGAAATTTCTACCTCTTAAATGCCACTATAGCCTTCTTAACTATAGACTCCTAAAAAATTGCCCCAACATTTGTATGAGAGTTTATTGAGCTGTGGTGGCTTATTTGCTCCTGTGGTGCTGAGAGCTATGTCCATGGTATTTAAAATATCAGCAGGGTCACCCAAAATGAGCAGGTTTCAAGAGCACGTTCATTCTGAGAGCAGGCTACAAAAGGAATAGACTATCCACTCCTGAGAAATTACCCACTGACGACCCTTTTGGGTAGCACTGAAGCATTGTCAGTTACTGAATGAACAAAAGCAAACATTGTCAGAGACAGTGCCAGAATATGAATCTCCTTGTGGAAGGCAGCCAAAATATGAATGAGGAAAAGTTTCCTTCTCAAAGCAGAATAGGCCATAATGACAAGAATGAAGTAAAACCTTCCTTTTTTACCTTGATTTGCTGATGGGGCATGACACACAATGAAAAGAAACAGCTGCAAACATTAATTAATAATTGGAACTTGGAATATGTGGAGTATGAATCTAGGGAAATTAGAAGTCAAAAATGAAAAGGAATGCATAAAAATCTATATCCTAGGTTTTAATGAGCTGACCTAGATTGGAATTAACCATTTTGAACCAGCAAATCATATGGCTTACTATACTGGGAATGACACAATCAAGAGAAATAGCATTGCATTCACTGTCAAAAAGCAGTACAATACTGTCTGTGATAGTATAATGTCTACCCACATACAAGAAAATTTAATCAACACAACTATTATTCAAATTCAAGTATCAGCCACTAAAGCTAGTGATGAAAAAATTGAAGAATTTTATCAACTTACATTGAAAATTGATCAAATATGCAATCAAGATACATTGATAATTATGACTAGCAGCAGTGATTTGAAACAAGAAAGTAGGAATGGGAGTTGAAATATATGACCTTGAGGGCTGAGTCCCAGTGGTGTAGTGGTTGTGTGCGGGCTGGGTGGGCCTCCTACTCCCACCACCGGAGAGCAGTGATGCCAAAAAAAAAAGAAAGAAAGAAAGAAATATATGACCTTGTTGATAGAAACAAAAGTGGAGACCACATGACAGAACTTTGTGAAACCAATGGCTTTTTCATAGCAGGTGCCTTTTTCAACAACACGAATTTTCCAGATGGAATACTCACAAATAAAGTTGGCTATATCTGTGAGAAGAGACCATGGCAAAGATCATTGTTAGCAGCTAAAATCAACTCAGGGGCCAACTGTGAAAGAAACAATCAATTGCTCATATGTAAGTTCAGGTTGAAGTTGAAGAAATTAAAACAAATCCACAAGTACTAAGTTAAAACCCTGAGTATATCCCACCTGACTCTCAAGAACATCTCAGGAATAGATGTGCCGCATTAGACACTAATGTCAGAAAACCTGAGGAGCTGTGGGATGACATCAAGGACATCATACATGAAGAAAACAAAAGGATATTTTAAAAACTGGAAAGAAAAAAAGAGACGAAAGTGGATTCCAGAAGGGACTCTCAATCTTGCCCTCAATTATAGAATATCTAAGGAAAATGGAAGAAATTATTAAGTCAAAGACCTGGACAAAGAAGTTTCAAAGGACAGTCCAAAAAGATAAAGTCCAATAGTATAATGAAATGTGCAAAGACCTAGAATTATAAAACCAAAAAGGAAGACTATACTCAGCAGCATATCTTAAATGAAAAAAAATTCAATAGAAAAGTTAAGCCTTGAAAAGTAATATTGAAAGATTCTATAAGCTAAATATTGAATGATGCAGGAAGCATCAAATTAATATGAAGTCACTGTACCAAAAAGAACTAGTTGAAATTCAACCATTTAAAGAGATAACAAGTGAAAGAGAGCCAATCATGCTGAAGAAAGAAGTCCAAGCTTTCCTGAAAGCATTCTCCATTGAAATGCTTCAGCAAGCTGATGGAGCACACACTAGCACTCATTCTTTGATTCCAGGACATTTTAGGGGGGAAACCACTGTTTGGTCAAGTAACTAGAGGGTCCATATTTGTAGTTATTCCCAAGAAAGGTGAAACAACTGAATGTGCAAACCATAGGACAATGTCATCCATATCATATAAAAGCAATATTTTGCTGAAGATCATCCAGCAACAGTCACAGCAGCACATTGACAGGGAGCTGCCAGAAGTTCAGGTCAGATTCAGAAGAGGACGTGGAATAAGGGATATCGTTGCTGATGCCAGATGGACCTTGACTGAAAGTGGAGAATATCCAAAAGGTATTATTTACCTGTGCTTCATTTACTATGCCAAGAAATTTCACTGTGTGGATCATAACAAACTATGGAGAGCCCTGAGAAAATTGGAAATTCCAGAGTATTTCAGTGTGTTCATGTGGAATGTGAATCTGGATTAAGGGGAAGCTGTGCTAACAGAACAAATGTTGCATGGTTTAAAATCTGCAAAGGTCCACCACATGGTTGCCTCATCTCACGATACTTATGTGATCTGTATGTTGAGTAAATAATTAGAGAAGCTGGATGATATGAAGAAAAATTATGTTTTCCAAGATGAGAAGAATGTTTCTTAACTGTTGCTCTGAATGTTCTTAATCTGCAGATAACATAAATTGGCTTGCTGAAAGTAAGAAGGACTTGAAGCACTTAATGATGAAGATCAAGCATAGCATCTTCCAGTATGATTACACCCCATTATCGAGAAGACCCAAATTCTCACAACTGGATCAACAGGTCACATCATGACAAATAGAGAAAAGGTTGGATTTGTCAAGGATTTCATTTTGCTTGGATTCACAATCAAAAGTCACAGAAGGAGCAGTCAAGACATCAAACAATGTGTTGCATTACGTAAATCTGCTGCACAAGAACTCTTTAGAGTACTGAAAAGCAAAGATGTTACTTTTAGGACTAAGGTATGCTTGACACAACCATGATATTTTCAATTGTCTCCTAGGTATATCAAAGTTGCACAGTGAATAAGGAAGACCAACGATAAACCAAGGCATTTGAATCATGGTGTTGGTGAAGTCCAGTACTATGGACTGCCAAAAGAACAGGTCTGTCTTGGACGAAGCACAGTTAGAATGCTTCTTCAAGGCAAGGAGGGTGAGACTTCATCTCATGTATTTTGAATATGCTACCAGGAGACACCAGTCCCTGGAACAGGACATCAGGCATGGTAAAGAAAAGGTGCAGAGAAAAAAAGAGGAAGCCCTTCAATTAAGTGAATTGACATAGTAGCTGCAACGATAGGCTCGAACATATAATCACAACTGTAAAGATAACACTGTACTAAGCAGTGTTTTGTCCTGTTGTACATAGGAGTCAGTCTGACATTTCCTAGACAACAAGAACAACAAAAATCTGGAGGAAAAATCAGGGAATGAAAACAATGTTAACCAGAGGGTCACTCAAGTCATTATGCTGACCTGGAAATTGTCTAGAGAGCTGATTTTGTTTGGGGCTTTGGTAATCGTGCCATTGACAAGTAACATCCACTAGTACCCCAACAGTCCACACATGCACACGCACACGTTTCCTCATACATGTTTCTTCCCCTTGAAGTTCCAAGACTATATTGTAGAACTGGTAGAAGAGGCGCAAACAATATAGTTATCCATGCCTAAGAATTCATGTGGCCCAGACAGGACCCAGGGCTGGGGATCAATCCAAAGAAGAAGTAACCATTAAAGGCATCAAAGACACAAGGAAAGGTGATCTACTCTGTTCAAGGGAGGAAGATGCATAAATAGTCTTGCAGAAGTTTGCTACAAGAGTAAGGTCGTCCACGTTTTGTCCATTTTGGCATCATGTAGATTCATAACTCATCATCTAGAGGCAGATCTTTTACAATGAAAAAAATTTGTGTCAAAAAAAAAGAAAAAAATTTGTGTCTCAGGGTAGAGTATAATCAAGATTCCAATCAAAGGAAGCCAGAAGGGATAAAAAGAAACACCAGTGGCAAATCTCCACATAAACACAGGCCAATGACCTAAATTTCTATGACATCCATTCCTTCTCTCCTTTCAAACTTTATAATTCACAGCCTCCTTGACCAATTTGCTGAGATGCATTGGGAGTAAGAGATTCTCAAATTATATACTTCCCCCTCATCTTTGCTTTCCCCAGGCCTAATCTCAGTTGAGAGAGCCACCATTAGTCATAGTTCAGGACAAATATGGGGACATAGGAATACCTCGAATGTTCTTCTTCTCTCACACCATGGGAGCAAGCAGTTAGTGATGGTTCTTCCTCCAAGAAGAAACAGAAGTCAGCAATCCCTACACTAATGTGCTCCCACCTTTGTCTCACCACCTGTCTCTAAGGACTATTATTGTCCACCGGGATCATTCTCCCTGAGGCATCAGAGGTGATTGTACCAGCAGAGAGAGATGTGTGCTAAAATGATTTAGCTTGTCGCTGTCTTGAGTCACCTAATCCACACTCCCCCATTATATTGAGGTTAAAACTCCTTGACAGGAGCTAGAACACCCTTCATCCTTGCACACCTGCCTTTCAGGCCTCCCTTCTCTGGAACATAGGTTCAGAGACCTTGACATGTGCCCTGAGCACACCTGGATGATCCTAGCCTCATGGGTCTTACAAAACTATCTGACTTTATCTTCAACAGTCCTGACCAAACTGCACCCTTCAGTCTTGCCCCTCCTTGAAAGGCATCCCTGGTCCCCATCTAAATAGCCAGCCCTTTCATCACCTGCGACCCTGCCCCACTGGCCTGACTGCCTACCGTTACTCCACTCGCGGTTGCGGGTGCTGGTTCATTCCCTGTCTCACAGGATAGGGTGACCAATCATACCCTGCCAATTCTTATGCTTCCTGCACAGACTCCGCACATAATGAACTTACTAGAAATGTTTGCTGATGTCACAAAAGAGGTTTTCTCATCCGTGACATGAATGTCACTCCAGGCTCACCACTGTGTGTCCAGTTCATCAGGACAAGAGATTACCCACCCACCTGGCCCTGAAGACGTGCCTGCCGCCTGCCAAACCGCTGAGCCCATGTTATATGTTCCTACCTGTCTTCTTCCTGAATTTTTCTTTTCAGCTTCTGAGCTACCTCTTTCATTGTTTCCACTCTCAAATAGCCCACTATCAACTCTGCTCCTCCTCCTCCTCCTCCTCACATTGTTTCCCATGTTTCTGTATGTTTCTCTTTCTCTCCTACCCTGTTGGCCAAAGGCTCTGTTTTTAAATGAAGTAAGTCCTAAGTATGAAGCATCTCTTGTTGCCTTTTGATTTTTCAATATTTACTAAAGTAAAAAAATCAAAGCCTCTTTTCTTTTTTTAAATCATTGTATTGGGGGTCCATACGGCTCTAATTACAATATATACATACATACTTTATGTCAGTATTTACATCTTTTTTGGGGAGGGGGGTTTCATACAATTGATCACAATCCATCCATCCATTGTGTCAAGAACATTTGTACATTTGTTGCCATCATTATTCTCAAAACATTTGCTTTCTACTTGAGTTCTTGGCCTGAGCTCTTCATTTCTCTTTCTTTTTAAAAAAAATAATTTTATTGGGGGGCTCATCACTATCCACACATTCATCCATTGTGTACATTGGATGTACACTTTTGTACATTTGGTTCTCAAAACACTTGTTTTCTACTTGAGCCCCTGGTATCTACTTCATATTGTTCCACTCCTTCCCTGCTCCCCCCCCCCACAAACTCTTGATAATTTATAAATTATTATTATTTTGTCATATTTTACACACTCCAATATCTCCCTTTACCCACTTTTTCACTGTCCATCCCCCAGGGAGGAGGTTACATGTAAATCCTCACAATCTGTTCTCCCTTTCTACCCCTCCTTCCCTCCACCCTCCCTATATTGCCCTTCTCACCACTGATCTTTTCTGTATACTAATCCCTGCCCAACCGCAGACCGAGCCCCAGAGGTGATAGGAGAGCAGAGAATGCAAGCCCTTATTGGCACCTTGCGCTGACTGCGCCGAATCCGCAGCAACTTGTAGGCATACTCATCCTCGATGTCCTCGTTGTACTGAAATACAGCATACTCCACGGACATCACGAATTCATTTAAGTTCTTGCTGATGTCCATAAACCCATAAGGAACTGTCCAGACTTGGGTCCGCAGCACCATAAGCCCCAGAAGCAGAGTCACCTTTGAGAACATGGCTCTCCTCCACACCAGCACGATGCTCCTGGGAACACAGTGGCATACAATAAGTGAAATGAGCGGAGGAGCTGGGAGCTGCTATTGCTGGCAGTGTCCTTCAGACCTTAGATCGCATGGTCCTTGCCCAGTGGAGACCAGGAACTGGTTATCGCCTCCTCCCTCCAATCAGCATTTCTGACCGGTGCCTCCACACTGCTCCCCCCACTGTCCCTCCCATTGTCACCAGATAGCAGTACAGAAGTCCTTGTTCTCAGACATGCATTAAACAGCCTGCTCTTTTTACTGCATGTCCTCAGGGCTGCTCCGCCTGCCCTGTTCAGCCCTGGTCAAGACTTAAGAGTGAGTGAATTTGCCATCCTCACCGCCTTCATAGCAGAGTAACTAAGGACTGGTCCAGTCTCAAGAACTAGTGGTGGGCCTGCATTTCAAGGAGCAGGTCTGACTGTGATGTGACAGCCCACAGCATGCATGTATTGGATGGGTACAAAGTGAGGGCCAGAATATGGTTGTTCTTGTGTGATACCTCTTCTCCATCTGTTGTGCCCCTTTGGTCTGCTGTCTTGCCCGCCTGACCCAAGATTTGCCTGTGCTTGACAATAGGGAGAGAATTCCGATATCCTTAGGTGGGTAATGTGAAGGCCCAAAAGAAGAGATAGAAGATCTCAGAGCTGGCGGAGGGTACCAGCCCTGCCTCACCCCAGAAGATGTGCATTCTCACCCAGCTCTGGGTCTTGGCCGCATTCCGTCATTCATATCCTTCACAGGGGACCTGTGGGAGTGTCTCAACCACACAAAAAAGACTAAGTCTGGACACATTTTAGGGTGCTGAATTCACACATTCATTCATCAGCGGCAAAAAATCTTCTAACTAATATACTCTAACTTAAAGCAAACACAGTCACACATCAGGCAATACATCATAGGTGGCTTGTCTTACTGGTGGAGAGCTCAGAGGGACCTGGTGTCCCCTCTGCACTGAAGAAACTCTGGAGCTTATCTGTTATCAGTTGGGTGTTTATACATTAAGGTAAACAATTTTGCTTAAGTAGCTAGCCTCTTCTGGTAGTTTTGAGAATGTGTATCAGTGCGCATCTGGAGCTTGTTTACTAACACAAACAGGACTAAGCACGATTATTGTCAATATGGGATTTCTTTTGCTCATGTCAGAGGGTGACCCCAGTCCCCAGGTCTTATTTCCTTGCTTGAGAAACTTAGAAAAAAAGGCAGGAGATGGAGGAAGTGAGCTTGTCAGGGAGGGTGAGAGCCATGCAGGTGAGTAAAATTGGCTCTGGGCATTGGACACCTGGACATGCATGATCTCGGAAATGATGTTGGGCCCAGGGACAGGAAATGAAAAGACATGTTTAGAATGGTAGACACCTTCCTGTCTTATCAGGCATCGATTGATGGCTGACTACCTCAGCAATCAATGAGGCAGGGGGTCACCCACCTCACTGCTTTTCCCACCCTAGAATCTGCAAACACCAATCCTTGCCTAACTCCATCATTTCTGACCTCGGTTAATTATGTGTCATGGTTCCTAAGATGTCTGCAGAATTGGTATTGAGTCTACTCTTCAGTATTGATGTAGCTTACACCTTCTTACTTCATTACTATAGTCCCTTGTCTATGATTAGACTTTTTGGGAAACCAGCTTTTGGCATTCTTGATCCTTTCTATTGTGCTGTATTTTCTACTTTACTCACTTCTGCGATTGTGAAAAAGAATTTCCTTTATTTTTCCTTAACCCTGAGTTCATTTTGCCATTCTTTGTTTGGCATTTTGCTCTGGAGACCGAGGTGCGCTCTAGCTTCCTGCATACCCCTCTCAAACTGATACCAGCAGCAGCAGCATTTCTGCTTTTTCATATGGCTGTAATCACTTACTAAAAATATTCTAAAGAGATGCATCTGTGTGTGCAACTTAATAACTGTTCAGATTAGCTGTCACCATCCCATGTGTTAGAGATGTGTTTCTGAATTTCCAAACATTGTGGGACTTTCTAGATAACTTTTCCTTCTTAATTTCTACCAAAATATCACTCTGGCCTGCAAACATGTTGTGTGACATCAATTATTCAATATTTGTTGAGATTTACTTTATAAATCAGCATATGGCAAATTTTAATTTGCAGACACCCTGCTCAAAAACACTTGCCCTTCATTGGGGGGTGAAGGTCCTACATAAATAAAATAACTAATCTGTAACCCAATTCTTAAAGTTTTATCTATAGTTGGAGATTTTCACTTTGCAGAATCTATCAGGAACCAAGAATAGTGCTGTACTCTCCTACTACTATTGTGGATGGAGATTCTGTGTCCAATGCATTCTGACATCAATTGTGTGATGTTGAGGGAATCCATTGAATCACAGGTAGGGAGAAGGGGATTTTAACTAATTTTCCCAATACATTTGACCATCAATATCTTATCAACAATGCCAGTGTTATATTATATTACACTATGGTAGATGTCGCCTGAAAATTAATAGCCAAAAGATGTCAGGAGAGTCCCAATCACTCACTGACAGCTAATCCAGTCCATCACTATCTTATACCAACTGATGTCTCCCTCCTCCCACTTTTCTGTTTTCTGTCCCCCTGGGAAGGGGTTATCTGTATATCATTGTAATTGGTTCCCCTTATTTTCCCCTTCCCCTCATGGTATCACTACTCTCAATATTGGTCTTGAGGGGGTACTCGGTCCTGGAATCCCCATGTTTCTAGCTTGGAGACTTATTTTTCACTAGTGCCTTCAGAACAGTTTGGATTTGTTCTTGTGGTATCATCAGCTCTTGATCTTGAAATGGCTGAATATCCACCAGCTCCTTTTGGAAATAGTAACTCTGTGCATTTCTTCCATCTTCTTTTGATGCTTCAATATTCTGCCCATAGAATCTTCCGCTGTTTAAACTTAATGCTTGGTTTTTTCTTCAATTCTTTCCATTTAAGATGCTCTATGTGTTCTTCCTTTTAATTAGTTGATTTCCTAATTCTAAGTCTTTGTGTTTTCATAATAATAATAGTGATTAAATGTTATTATAAAGAAATGTGGTATGTAAAGTTTTTGTTGTCATATGATTGAAGGAACATTTTTATTACATTCTTTAATTTCCTCTGTCACCACTAGTTTCAAACAGCTTTATTATTCAATATCCTTTTTTAATCCTTTCATTGTCATATGGGTGATTTCCAATCTTATACATTGTATTTTGAGAAAATTATTTGTAATATTCTGTATTTTTTACTTTATTACATCTTTGTTGTCTAAGATATGGTATATCCTCTATAATATTCAATGTGCACAGGAAAAGAATGTATAGTATGCTGTTGTGGGTAGATTGCTCTGTATATGAATATGTCTATATGTATACATGTATGTGTATATATAATCAATTTGTGGTATATCAAAATGTATTTCAATTTTGTTGATTATGTTGTTTAGATATTCCGTCTTTGCTGATTTTTTTCTAGTTCTTCTAACTTTAATCAAAGCAACATAATAAAGTCTCCAACTATTGAACCATCTAGTTCTCACTTCATTTCTGTAAGATCTTGATTAATTCATTTTGAGTCTCTTTCCTTGGGTGTATAGATATTTTTTAAGATTACTTCTTTATGTTCAATTGAGCTTATAATCATTATACAATACCATTCTCTGTCTCTTGTGCTAGATTTTCCCCTGAAGCCTATTTTATCAGAAAGAAATATTGCCATTCACGCTCTTTCTTAATTGTAACTAGCTAGCTATATTTTTTGCATCCTTTGATTTTTACATCTATTTTTGTCTTTGTGTCCAAGGTGTATGTGTCTCTTTTAGAGGATCCTGTTTTCTGAACCATTCTGCACTGGCACTTCTCTGAGAGAAAAAGCTAGAGTGGAATAGTGTTCCACTGAAAATGACAAAAGATGCAACACATCCACTCCAACTCCAACTCTCCCTTACTTGGTTTATCTTTTTCATATTCTGAAACCACTACTGATGAACCAGATGGTCACCAACCAGACTGATGGGTCACCAACTTTTTCCTCTAACTTTGAGAAGGGAAGATAACACCTCAGGGGTTCTTGGCCATGTTCAGGAACAACCTTTTAGGCTAACTGATAAGTCTCAGTCCTTTTGTATAGGACTTGACATTGTTGATGTTGATAGATGCTATTGAGTTGCTTGCGAATGACAATGACCTTATGTACAATAGAACAAAATCCTGCCCAGTTCTGGGTGGTAGTCAGAATTGCTCTTATGTTTGAACCCCCTGTTGCAACCACTTATCACGTTAAATCATCTTATCAAGGACCTTCCCCTTTTTCACTATCCTTCTGCTTTACGAAGCATGATGTCCATTTCCAGGGACTGGTTTCTTCTGACAACATGTCCAAATTACATCAGCCAAAGTCTCACCATCGTTACTTCTAAGGAACATTCTGTCAATACTTCTTCCAATATAAATGTGGTTTTTTTTTAATTCAATAGTACTTTCAATATTCTTCTCCACCAAATGCATAATTCAAATGCATCAATTTTTCTTTGGTCTTCCTTAGTCACTGTCCATCTTTTATATGCATATGAGGCAACTGAAAAGACCATGCATTGGGACAGGTGTCCTTTAAGCCTCAGAGTAACTTCCTTGCTTTTGGATGCTTTAAAAAGGCCCGATTTACCCAGGTAAGCATTCTTTGATCTTTTGACTGCTTTTCCATAAGCATTGATTGTGGAGTAAGAAGAAATACCTGGTGATCTCAATCTTTTCATTTATCATGTACCTTTTACCTAGTGGTCCACTGTGAGTATCCTGGTTTTCTTTATATTGCGTTGGAATCTATACTGAACTGCAATCCTTGATCTTCATAACATGCCACATATCTTTTTTTCATCCCATTTGTTTCTAATAGAATCATCTTTTCCCAGGATGTCTGTTGACTGACTAGGTAACAGGAATAAGCTTTTTGGTCACTTGACTAATAGGCAAATAAGAGGAGATCCTCAGTGTTTCTCTGAACTTCCCAGGAAGCATCCTATTGGTTTGCTTTTGAACAAATAAGAAGTTATTATTTTTAATTACAATTGACTTGGGTGGTGGATAAAGAAGATAAGTGTCAATTAGCCTGACTGCATTTATTAAAGTTAAGAAAGCTAATCACATTAAATAAAATAACTTAGGCTACAGAGTCCTTTCTCCTATAAAGCTGCTGATAGGTTCAACCCTCCAGCCACCCTTTTTGTTAACGTCTGAGTGCTTGGACACTGAGCCACCAGGGCTTGTTACATTTCACGTATTCTTCTTTAACTATGAGTGGGAGGGGTATCTCCTCAGGTGTAAGTCGCTTTTGTTACTTTTACTCTGTCAATGGTCGATTCCGGTCCACTATGCACTAGGCTTGTTCTTACTCGCTAAACTAAACCAAACTTTGATAATTTTTTTCATAACAAAGATGAGGAGGAAATCAACACAGAACCTGACCATAAAAATTTCACACTTGCCTTTTATTCCCTGAAATTTAAAAAAAGGCGGGGGGGAGCATAATGTTAGGTTTCTTGAGTGAAAAATACCTTGGTCCTTGGCTTTGCACAAGGAAGAATTCACGCCAAAGTCTTGTTTGTGGTCCAAGTGGGTTTTTATACAGGATAGAAGCAGTTTCAGGTATTACAGTGAAGAGAGAGAGAGAGAACTACCTGGCCATGCTGAGCCACAGCCCAGTCACACGGAACCACCGAGGAGCAAGTGGAAAAGAGTCTCAAGATTCCAGTTTGGTTAGGGCCTTCCACTGGGAGGCGTAGTCAAGGTACTGGTTTACCCTAGCTGAATTAAGCCTACCTGGCCTACATTGGGCCAAGCCAGCTGTACCACCCACCTAGGTGTCCCTCTCCTTTCTGGCTCAGAGGCTGGATTTAGAGCAAGCCCTTTAGCTTTTATGGCTTGTTGGGCTCCTGTAGGGGGCACCTTGGCATAGAGAGGGACAACTCTCTCTCTGACTACCTAATAGTAGTCATAGCAGATCCATTCGTAGTGTCTCCAAGCTGAAAATAGACCTCATTGGAGAATGGTCAATTAACAGGAGAATGGTCAATAATGCATCTCCTTACAGTAGGCAGCAGAGAACTCCACGGAGAAGGGTCCAAGGCCTGACAAGAAGACTGTGTTGATGAGACGGTGCCCGAGTGGGAATCTAAGACCTGTGGTTCCTTCATAGTCCCATGCCTCCAGTCCTGAAATAAGCGGCCATAGCACTACCTGCTGTTTGTTCAAGGACAACCCACCTTCCAGAGATTGCATCCACTCCAGACTCAAGGGTGCACTTCTGAGCAACTGATCACATAGCTACCACAGGTGGTGCTCTGGATCTGGCCACGGCATGTGGGGACCCAGGACATTTACTGTTTCTGTGGCATAGGGTTGCGGGTGCTTGTATTTTAAGATGTTAATGGGAAGCCACCACTTGTGTTCCCATTTGTGAGAACAGAGCCCTGATTTTATTTGTTCTCACAGAATGATCAATGCGTGCGAGGAGTTTCTGGGGATTTGGGCATATCCATTGTGAAGTGCAGTGCCCTAGTTGTCAGCCACAGGACAATTAGCAGACTCCAACCCCATGTGGGTTCTGATTATCCAGATTAGCTACTCTCACACACCAACACAGCAGAAAAGAATTAAGCCGAGGTTTTATTAAGGCGTAGGGCCCTTTCATCAGAAATTCTCACAATGGGAGGAGACTGCATCAATGATAAGATACCTTTCACTCCAGAGACAATGGTCACCCTTCTCTAATTGGGAAGGCATGAACACTCATAGTTTTCAAGTAGCATTTTTTAAAGGGTGAATGTTACAGCTCTGCAGATGACCAAGCAACTTTCTAATCAGTTTCTCAGTTCATCCTTGTGTCTTATGCATCTTTTCTTTCAAATTTATCTCAACTGCGACCCTGGGCCAGTATGTTTCAGAGTTATCTTAGAGCACAGGCCTGTGTCAGGAGATTCATTAGGCCCTGGCTTCAAGGTTAAGGTGTCTGTGAAGCCAGTTCTCACGGGGTCCTTTGTTCATAACTTGTTCTAATAGGGTTCTTTGTTCCCTTGGGAGACAGGACATAAGCCCCTTTTCTGTCCCTAACATCCACAATGTTTGGAGAACTTGGCAATGTCATTAACTCTCGGTGGAGTAGAACTACCAGGTAGCAATGCCATAATCATTGGTTGTCTCTAGATTTTGTCCCTTGTTCATTAGGCAACGTGGAGTCACTGAAGACTTTCCAGTGCACTGCAGTCTTGGCAGAATTAACTGTGGTTGGCAAGGTAGGCTGAGA
>PVJH01015867.1:0-52151 GCA_004026705.1 Nesogale talazaci
ATATATATATTTAAAATTCCTCCTGCCAATAAACAAATTGAGATGGGTGAGTGGAGCTTTCATATTACACAATTTTCCTGGTAGCCAAAAGCTTTGAGCAACACCCTTAGTGCTCCCTGTGGCATTACCTCAGAAGGTTTCCTTTGGTCACAGTGAATGTTTTCAAAAATAGCAGTTTTGCTCAAATATCACTCCTTGGTGATGTCTGATCTAAGAGAACAGGGTGTGGCTATTAACTCTTGTTTCCTGCTTGGAAAAACTACCATAGTAACTGTTGTGATATTGAACACAGTCTATGAGGATGACACGATGGGAAAAGCTCAAGTGTACAAGTAGTTTTGCTTCAAAAAAGGTGCATTGTCACTTGGAAATGCTTTGGATATCTGTAAACTTTCCGTACTACAACAATATCTACTAATAGTGCATTTGGAGTTTGTCCCACCACGTCAGACTGTAAATGGAACTTTCTAGCTACATGTTCTGAAAAGATTGTGAAACAGTGTGCAAGAGCAACAAAAAAGGCCAGATTTGTGGTAAATGGGGATGGGTTTGGTCACCACAACAGCGCATCTGTTCACATAGCCATCTCAGTGTGCCAGTTTTCAACAAAGAAAACCTGCATGACTCTAGTCCTGTGAACATTACTCTCTTGACCTTGCTCCATGAAACTTCTTTTTGCTTCCATGAAAGTATGCAGAGGGACATGAAATGACAGTGATTTGATAATATAGAAGAGGTGAATGAAAAAATAAGAGAGGTGATGTTAGCCATGTAAGTAGATGGGCTTGAAAACATTTCCAACAATGAAATTGCAGCTGTGACAAATGTATTACTGTATTTTTCAGACCATAAGACACACCTGACCATAAGATAAATCCTGTTTTTAGAGCAGGAAAACAAGAAACGAATATTCTGAACAAAATTGTACCAATATACAAAATTTTTCTGGGGCACCACACCTTTGGACTATAAGACACCCACATTTTCCCCCCACTTTGGGAAAAAAGTGCATCTTATGGTCTGAAAAATATGGTAAGTGTAATGAAGAGTATATTGAAGGTGATAGGTTGTTTTGTAAAGAAAAAAAGAAAAAAGTTGAATATATAGCTATAAAAAAATTCCATTTTGGAGGGTATCCATAATATATATGGATATGTATTTATGTAAATATATAAACATGTGTATTTGTGTGTATATGTGTATACATGTACATGTATATGTGTGTATATACATATATGTATATATCAAGGGAACAGATGGACTTTGGGCTTCTATTTAAATCTTACCTCAGTACAAGAATGGCTAGTTCTAACAACGTGACACTGTATGATATTCACCTTCCTGACATGATCACCCAAAACAAAAGAAGTACATAAAAGATGGGAATGAAAAAAGCAGATGGTGTCCAGCTATTAAAAGATATAGCCTCTGGGGTCTTAGAGGCTTGCTGTTAAACAAGGAACCATCTAGTAGGAAATCAACAAAGCCCATACAGAAGTACCACGGTAGCTTGTGTGATCATGAGGTGTCAATAGGAACAGTTATGAGAAGTTCAAAAACCAAATAGATGTGAAGGGGCGTGGATGTGGTAGAGGCTGAAAACCCACCTGTAAGATATTTGGACCATCTCTCTCAGAGGGTCATATAGAAGGGATGATAAATCCAGGGTGCAGTGTAGCACTGATGAACCACATAACTATCCTCTGATTCTTCAATATTTCCCCCTGTTGCTATTAAGTTTTTTTTTAATTTGCATTACCTCATTAATCATTAGACTTGTGTATGTACACTTGTTTAATCAAGAGCAGTTGATACATGAAAGCCAGGACAGATAACCCCTCAGACACAGTAAGAAAAGTAGTGAAGACCTTATAACCCCACTCAAACAACAGATGGAGCGAACAACAAGATTGCATGTGAATGGACATATTGGATGGTGTAGAGAAACAGCAAAAATAAATAAGTAGACAAAAAAATATAAGGATTCCTGGTGGGAAAGTTCAGGGAGAGAAGAGAAAAAGCAGAGCTGATATCAAGAAGCTCAAGAAGAAATAAAATGTTTATCCATTTTAAATCATTTCATTGGGGACTCGTACATTGCTTTTCACTATATATATATATATATATATATATATATATATATATATATATTATGCCAAGCACCTTAACATGCCTGCTGCTGTCATTATTCTCCAAATATCTGCTTTTCCACTTGAACCCTTGATATCAGCTTTTCATCCTTTGCCCTCAATACTTGCTCCTCCCTCTCCAATAAATTATTATTGTTTTGTCATATCTTACACTGCCTGAAGTCTCCCCTTGCCCACTCCTCCAATGTTTGTCCTCCTGATTGATCCTTGTAGTTGGCTTCACCTCTCTGCCCAACCTTCCCTCCACCCATCCAATAGCTCCACTCTTACTACTGGCCCCAAGGGGTTCATCTGTCCTGTGTTCCCATATTTCCATCTCTCATCTTTTTTGAAGCTGATTGTGGTAGTGATTGTACTATACTGCTTGATGTGATTGAATTTGGAGTGTTACGATATCTACAAGAGCTTCCAAGAAAATGAATGAAAATAAATACTAAAACAAACTTGTTTTCTTTAATTATTCACAAATTAATGGATCAGATTATCAGTGTTAGTTGTAATCAAGCTAAAACTTAGCATGTACAAACACCATGGACTGCTCCATGGGGCCTCCAAGGCTACAGTTTGGGGGAATTAGATCACCAGATAGATTTTCAAAGGTTTCTATGAGAATGATAACATCTCCATTATTTTGGCTAATTGTCAATTATGCAACCCACGGCAACACCTAGGATCTCCCAGCAGACTGTAAAGACTAGGGAGAAAACAAAATAAATGCTGCACAGTGGCAAGCAAAGAATTTTGAGAGCAGACATTGATAACAATGAGAGCTTAGGTATTGGTTATTTTTATATTTCTCGCCACAAAATTACAGAAATTTCAGGCGCAGGTTTAGGAATTTCAAAAATCTATACCACCTCCCAAAGCACCTTCAGGGAGCCATAGCTAACCCCTTGGTTGTGAACCATTGGGTTGGCAGTTCAAACCCTCCCTCTGGTTCCAAATGAGAAAGATGGGGTAATCCACTCCTGGGAAGACTGCAACTTAGCAAGTGAGTTTAAAATCACCTCATGGAATGTAACAAAGACAACCAGAATTCCATTTACTTCTGATCCCAGCCATTGACAACTGCATGTGGGTATTTTGTTGAATTGTGTCTTGTCTATATTGACCAAGTTTACTTGAGTATTTTGAACACAGCTGCACTACCGGATTGTATTTAAATAATATTTATTGGTTGGTTTGTTTTTAGTGTATGTGAATGGTGTTTACTAAAGGTCTTAAGGATTACATACTCTATATTAAAGCATTCCTTATATCTATTTCTTTTCAAATTAAGCACATGCCTTTTATTAACAATGTACATATGTATGACTATAATATAACATTGTTTCCTAGATATGGAGATGCTAGCCAAGAGTCCTTCCTTTTTATCCAGTCTCCATCACTTCGTGACTAGACACATCATGATCAGCTCCAAGAGGAAGATAAACAAAAGTCACTATACAGAAGACAATCTTCCTGTAAATAGTTTAAACATACTTTGGGCATTAGGACTAGTTTGGTCTTTAACTGACAGTAATATTGATGAAAATGTACATTTAAAGCCATGATTAGACAATCTGAACTTGTCCTACCCTGAATATAGGACCTTTTCCTCTACACTTCCTTCCCCTTCACTCCACACCGCCACTATTCACTATTCTGCTTCCAAGACATCAAATTAACAACTCAATTCCCCAAATGGAGTTATTCTTATGAATTCAGAGCAACAACAACAAAAAGTAAAGAATTTTATGTATTGTTTTACTTTTAGAATCAAGGAATTTCATGTAAGCTTTATACTATATAAAATAATAATAAAATGTTTTTGTGTTATGTTTTAAATACATAAATAGTATTAGTTTAAAAGTAAGTAAATAATAAAATACTTACATGTAAAGTAATAATCCTAGTCAAGCCATCATTTATAACAATTATATTTACATCTTATATTTTGTATATACTTTATTCAAATCCACTACATATTATGGTAATTGCAAGGACAGTGAGTTATTTGATGTGGCCTTACCAGTCGAAGTCTATAACTCAAACCAAACACTAACTCCTGTTTGGGTCTTGGTAAGGAAGTAGACATGACACTTATAAGATTCACCTGTGAGTAAATGCCAATAGGCTACTTTGTGAATAACATCTTGCTTGGTATAAAACGAGTGCTCTGAGAAGGAGGAGCTGGGGAGGTCTTACCACCAGCAAGAGTCAGGAAAGGAGTATGCTCTTTGGAGTGTGACGTTTCTGTGCAGGGAAGCCCCTTGATCCAGAATGTATGAGCCAGGGTTGAATCAGGCAGCCCCCTGCACCAGGCAACCCCTTGCACCCCTTTGCGCCAACCTCACAAGAAGGAGATAAACAACTTGCTAAACTCTGTGACCCCTGCCTCTGGCATCTCACAGAGCTTATCTACTTGGGTAGTACACAGCCTCACCCAGGGCAGGGCACAGAGTTCCCCTTCTACCATTCTGGGAAACAAATTTGTGAAACAAGATGATTTGCCCACAGGTTGTGGCAGTCATGTGCTCATGTTAATTTTAGGATTGAAATGTAGGGGTGGAGTCTAGCCTGTTAATCTGGAGATAGCCATTGAGTAGCCAATGAGGCCTCTATATGGGCATGGCTTTCTCTTGAGACTTCTGGGAAATCTCATGATATTTCCCTCGTGAAGATGAGAAGCTATCTTCCCCAGTGGTTGGGAGTTAGTCTTAGAGACGATTAATCATGGACAAGAGAAGACGGCAGCATCCGAGAAGCTGGAGGAGCTGGTGGAGAGACCACATGGCTCTGCCCTGATGGAGCCAGACCTCTGAAGCTGGGGCAGCCACATGGAGACCTCTGTGAGCAATGAGTTACTTCTGCCACTACAGGGTGCTGTTGATGGACCCTGAGCCCTGGAAGTGAGGAGCCATGTGGAGACTCCTGCCAGCGCCGGGATTCTGTACCCACTGACCTGTGGCTTTGTGAGTCAAGAGGAGACTTTGTAGACTGATTTCGGGCATATGGGTTGATATCAGACTTATGACTTTGAACTGGATTGGGCTCAATGTCCTGTTCTTCTCGTATATAAACCTTTTCCTAATATCTACATGTGTGTCCTTGAATTGCTCCTCAAATCTATCTGGACTAACGCACAGGTCATCTCCCACTCTGAAACTTGCAAAAGCTGCACAAGAAATCCTTCTTTCTTCAGCCCACATGCTTGTAGCTCAAACCCTATATATATCCCATTGCCCCAATATCAGGTGCAGCTTCCCTGACCTCAGTCTTGACCATGGGACTGTCCAGGAGCTCAAGGCATTCCTGTCTGTCTCTCTGCTGTCCCATCCCTTCCCAAAAGTCCTTCACCACCTCCAATAAAGCCTGTACATTTGCATTTCATCCCTAACTGAGCCCTGTGACCTTTCTGTCGCTCTGTCTCAAGCTCTCACAGAAGACATCTGTGACACAGGAGGGGTGGCTGGGGAACAGCCTGGACAGCAGCCAGAGCACGGGCAGAGTGGAGAAATTCCACCTCTACGGAGCACGGAAAGCTGAGCATTTTTCTTCCAGAGACTGACGTGTAGAGTGCAGTGCCTCTGGGCCCTTAATCAAGGTTGATATTTTCTCTATTGGCTCATCTTTGATGTTTTCTGGACCTTCCTTCAAATACTTGATCCATGTGAAACCTTGTTTTATGTGTAGCTGCATTCTCTTAAAATCGCATAGCTGCTATGACTTGGGGGTATGTCCAATTGATTTCTTAAAATTTTGTTATTAGCCTTGACCTCAAAAGCATTTTCCATGGCACAAAATATCCCTCTTTTAGAATATATCTTATGGAGACAAATACAAATGTGTTACTTAGAAAACGTGTATGTGATTATCCACTAGTTGAGGAGTCACATTAAAATATTTTTGGAATATGTAAGTATGAACTGGAACTTTAGTAATGATGCCTCTTGACTTTTTTTATATGTATGTGTGTGTACCCACTTTATGGTCATCCAGTCAATTCCATCACATTATGACCCCATAGGACAGAGCAGAGTTGTATTTCTGTGTATTTCTGAAATGGTAGTTCTGTACAGGAATGGAAATTCTCATCTTTCTCCCATGGAATGCCTGGGGGCTTTGAACTGCTGACTTCATAGTGAACAGGCCAGCACATAACTCACCACAGGGGCTCTATATTTGCATATGTGCTGTTAACCTGGGGGGAACTAGAGAAACAGAGCCAAGGAGACTCATATATCTTTAAGAAAGGGCTTTATATAAAAGGGCTTTTTTCTTTCCTTTAAAAATTTTTCAGTTGGGGTTTGTACAACTCTTATCATGAGTGAATCCATAGATTCATCCATTGTGAAATGTGCATTTGTTATTACCATCATTCTCAAAACATTTGCTTTCTGCTTGAGCCCTTGGTATCAGCTCTTCATTTTTTCCTTCTGTCTCCCTTCCTCATGTATCCTTGATAATTTATAAATTATTATTATTTTTTCATATTATCTAATGTCTGATATCTCCCTTTACCCATTTCTCTGTTGGTCATACCCCAGGAAGGAGGTTATATGTAGATTCTTATAACTGATTCCCCTTTCTAACCCACCTCCCCTTCACCCTCCTGGCATCACTACACTCACCACTGGTCCTAAAGGAATCAGCTGTCCTGGATTTCCTGTTTCTGGCTCCTTTCTGTACAACCTCTGGCCAAGCCAGACTGGTAAGGCAGAGTTGGGATCATGATAATGGGGAGTGGTGGGGGAAAAGAAAGCAGTTAGGACTAGAAGAAAGTTGTGTGTTTCATCATTGCTACACAGCACCCTGACTGACTCATCTCCTCCCTGCTACCCTTCTGTAAGGGGTTGTCCAGTCATGGGTTGGGTCTTGGGTTCCCAATCTACACTCTCCTTCATTTGCAATGGTTTGATTCTTTGTTCTTTGATGCTTGAGACATGATCCCTTTGGAACTTCGTGATCACACAGACTGGTACGCTTCTTACATGTGGGCTTTGTTGCTTCTGAGCTAGGTGCCTGCTTGTTTACCTTCAAGACTTTAAGACCCCTATCTTTGGCTAGCTGGGCACCATCAGCTTTTATTACCAATTTTGTTTATGCACCCATTTATTTTCAGTGATTGTACTGGGAAGGTGAGCACACAATTATGATTTTTTTTGTTCTTTTATGCCTGATATTTGATCCCTTTGGAATCTCATGATTCCACAGACTCATCCACTTCTTTCATAAGGGCTCTTTTACTTTTGAGCTAGATGGATGCTTGTTTATCTTCAAGCCTTTAAGATTCCAGAAACTATATCTTCTGAGAGTTAGGCAGTATCAGCTTTCTTCACCACCTTCACTTATGCACCTGCTTTGACTTCATTGATTTTGTTGGGAAGGTGAGCATCAAGGAATGCCAGCTGAATAGAACAAAAACATTCTTGGATTGAGGGAGCACTTGAATGGAAGTCCATTTTTCATCTGCTACTTAAATACAAAACCTATAAGTATATGCACATGGATCTATTTCCCCATCATCATATATAAATGTATTTACCTATGTACATGCCTGTATTTAAACCATGAATGCCCTTTGCCTCCTAGTTCTTTCCTCTCTTTCCTTTTACTTTCCTCTTTTCACACTTTCATGCTCAGTCTTCATTTAACTTTCAGTAATTCCTCTCAATTATATCACTCTTGATCAAGCCCTAGCAGGCCTCCAATACCCTCCTCACCACTGATTTTGGATCACTTGTTGTTCCCTTGTCCCTGGGTATAACACTGCTTCCTTTCTTCTTCCTGCCCCACTACCATTTCCTGCTGGAACTGTTGGTCCCATTGTTTTCTTTTTCAGATTTTTTATCCAACCAACTTATCTAGATACACTCAGCCCAGTCCAGATCAAATCCATAAACCCAATATTAACCCACATATCCAATCCTATTCCATAAATTCCCCTGTAGACACACAGCCATGCAATAATGCTGAATTCAGGAAGATCAGAGACCAGTGGGTAGAAAGTCTTATAGATTCAGTGTCGGTGGAAGGATCTCAGGGCTGGCATGGGGCTCCCTGTTGCTTCTCCAGCCTCATAGCCCTGGCTGACTAGCTCCATGTGTTCTTTCAACAGTAATGTCTCACAGGGAGCATGTGCTTCCAGTGATCTATTTATCTCCTAGCACCTTCAATTGAGCTCATCACACTGTGACCTGATTGGCAGGCTAAGTTCCTCCCTTAACTCTTAATAGTCTCAAATTGACAACATATTATGTCACTACCACATAGACATATTCATTTATATCAAAATAGGGCACAATTTACAAGCATGTTTCACCTGACAGCTACTTAGATTAAATTACTCTCTTTACTAGGAAATTCTATTATTTTATCTTAGAAATAGTTAACATCCCCAAACCTTTTATCAAGCAAACCTGTCTGCAAATTTGGCAAATATTTGTCTACTAAGCCCATGGTCACTCATTCAAACCATGAAAAAGTCTGGTAACCTGGTCCCTTAAAATTCAAAAAATGATGGGACATACCTCTTCCATCCTGTAGGTCACTGTGTTTCAATATCAACTCACTGGTTCATATCATTAAAAAAATAAGCTAGTTATTAGAAAAATATATGCTCCACAATTTTTCATTAATTTTATTTGTAAGTTCAGAGCATTAGAGTCATTTATTGAGCTCAGCTACTTCAGTCCCAGGCCTTGGGATCAAAGTTAAGCCAAATCTATTTATGCTAACGATCTCCAACAGCTGCATGCTGCATTATCTGAGGCTTCTGGGAGGTCTTCCAAGGGAACTCCAAATAGAGCATATTGCAGCTATCTAGTCTGGAGTGCTGAAAATAATTTTCCACCTGCAATGTTTTCTGTGCCACCAGAAACTACTCATGGTAGTTATATATTGAGAAAGAGAGACAGAGACAGAGAGAGAGAGAGAGACTTTTGCCTGCCTCCAAAAGTTGATTCATTATTCCTTTGTTTATTTATTGGCTTGTTAATAATATTTAGAAGTGATGATTGTTACTCTATCACTTGCCCACCAGGCTGCATATGCCTTTTGTAAATTACATGATTTGCCTTATATTTCTCTCTGCTTTGGAAACAAGTTAAGTGATGCATATAACATTATTGGTATTAATAAGCATAACAAACACAGCTCATGAAAATATACTAGTGCTGTAGGATGGGGAAAAATGAGTGAAGACTTTATTACCCATCATTCAAATTAGAAGTGAACATATTGAACCATTTGTGTAAGAGAGATGAACCATAGAGCCAAAGAAGGTGGTTCAGAGGGACAGTAGCAACTAAGTGCCACTCCTGAAAGATGACTGCAGTGCCATTTCTGTATTGGCATTATTGGCGCTTAACATGCATTCTTCAGCAGATACATATGCTTACAACAGCACAGAGATACGGAGACATTCACTCCCCTTCAGTATCTTGTAACCAACATGTTAGTGGGAATGACTTCTGCTGTTCAGCATTTTAATATAAATGAGAAAATGCTTTTTTACAGTTTGATAATTTATTCTCTCTGTAGAGAACAAGCAGCTTTCATGATTCTTTAAAAATTGTAGATATGTTCCAACATGTCTGAAAATGAAGCAACCAACCGACTATTGTATTCACTATCTTATGACAAGCTGTGATACATTTGATTTCTCTTTTTCTGTTCAAATATTTTAGCATGGAGGTTACTGTTGTAATTATACAGAATTTCATAAGTGTAGGATGAATACAAGACTTTTCCCCCAACTCCCTCTCCTCCAAGTGTTAGATGCTTCTATCCTGACCAATGGCTGTCTAGATAGGCCCATTCTCTGATGTTATATTATAGCACCTTACCTCTCCTTGAAACCTGCTAAGCATCAGTCTAGTCCTGGTAGGGGGGTTCGCACCCTATTGTTAATGATCTCAGTGAAGGCCAGAGAATAAGTCAAACCTGTTAAGTAGCATCCCAAATTAGGCAGCCATCATGTGTCTGGGGTCCATCCTTGTCACATGTGAGACCCCGATCCTGCCTCTTCCTATTATGTGTATGTTCCTAGATCATGCCCTCATTGCTGTATAACCGATGGTGCATCACCTTCTTCTGATGTATGGTTACCTGTCACGCCCCACAAATTTTATAAAGCCCTTGTCAGCAATAAACTTAGCCTCTCTCTGGCCCCTGTGGCTTCCTGCCATTGCAGTGTGTGGACCTGGCTGTTGAGATGATGGCTGCCCGGGAGGTGAGCATGCTACCATGAAATGTGTCAGATTCCATTATTTTTCTCTCTCATATTTTCTATGACTTTGCGATAAGCTTTATTTATTATTGCTGTACAATTGCACCTACCAGATCCATGATGATGTGTTAGAGGCTGGCTCCTCTGACACATAAGAAGGGGTAATTTTTTTAAAATAAAAAAGAAGCTTTGCAACTTATCTGCTATACAAGCCATCCAGTAGAGATGGACACTATCCTGGGGGCAACATGCAAGCTCAAGGGCAGCATAGATTTCATGAAAATTTTTATAGCTTTGAACGTCTCAGTGTCATTCTTACAAGATGTGTTTTAGAAAGTGGATATTTTTATTGGATAAACATCAACAGACTGATGATATATGGGACTTACATCAGATAGTGTGAGGTTGACAGTGGAAAGCAAGCAAGGAGAAGCTTAGCATAGCCAACATTTCAGCTTTAATTATGTTTTCAGATTGACCTTATCCTGCTCCATGTTATGGGATCAATTCAAAGACCTACAGGACAGATCATTATCAATTCCCCTGCAGAGCTACTTTAAAGCGGTTTCATAACTTTCAATATCATTTTGTATATACTCTATGAACTATGTTTGAATGAATCAATGATTAGTTATATCACTGTGTTAAAAATCACCTATTTTTATAAATGTCTTAACTTGCTGTGTTTTCATATAACTATAAGCAAGGTATCAAGGTTCGGTGCACATGAGTGAGGAGTTAGTCATCTGCTTGATGACCTGGTAACATTTGAAAGTGGCAGAGGAGAGTATTGGAGTTTACAAACTTTTAGGACAACTTAGCTGTGAAGGTAAGAAATTGAGTTTTGTCAAGCACCCTGAAGAGCCACCCAAACCTGCTCTCCCCGAGTCTATGCCCACTCCGTGACATTTCCTGCAGAGTTTGGAGACTGCAGATCTCTACACCATGAACTAGTTGATGGGTATGACTTCCCAGATTGCCCAATATTTAACAGTTACACCACCAGCATTTTTAAAAAAAAATATAGCCACGGCAATGTATAGAAGAAAAAAGGCGAGCATTCCACAAAGTATTTATGGACATAAGAATATCTTGCCCACCACCACTGAGTAGGTGCCGGCCTTTAGCAGCCTGATAGGACAGAGAAGACCTGCTTAACAGGGCATCTGAGACTATAAAGCTTTATGGATGCAAAGAGCATCAATTTGGTCTCTCACCTTGGTTGATAGCTCTAAAATGATGACCTTGCCTTCAGGAAACAAACTTGAAACCCACACAGGCCTTCGAAGCGTAGCAGCCAGGGAATGATTTTACTGTCTGAATCGAGTGCCCACAATTCTGGCCACCAGCCTTAGTTTTATGAAGAACACATTTACTATCTATAGGGCAAGCTCCCATGGTCTTGCCTATCAGTTTCTTTTACCATGGTTGCTTGTGTGTTGCTGGGATGATGGAAACAATATCACTGATATGTCACATGCCATCAGGGTCTCCCAAAGGGAAAAGGTTTCAACAGTGCTATCCAACTAGGGATAGAAAACAAACAAACAAACAAAAAAAGGAATTGACTGCCCACTTCAGAGGAAGCAGCTATTATACATCTCATGGATAGTGTCAAAATATTGTCCGATACTTAGGGCCTATTAATGAATGCAGAACACTGTCCCAGATAGTGCCAGAGGATGGGCATCTCAGAGGAGTGCTCAAAATGTGACTGAGGAGGGACTGGTCTCTCAGGATGAAGTTAACGCCTGTGAAGTGAGTTGGGGTAAAACATGTGGGAGTGGAGCCTTTAGGATCTTCACTTGCCTATGCTCAAGGACTCCAAGATAAACAGCTTCAAGCGGGGAGGAAGGAAGAACTGATGGCAATGAGTGACACATAACTGCACATCCCACTTACAGTGGGACAACAGAAGCCATTGGGAAGGGAGACAGCAGTCAGTGTGAGATATGAGATAATAATCTATCTGTGCTTGCATTCCCATCCATGAGCATGTGTGTATGTGTATGGAAAGAGGTTCTACGACAATGTTTGCTAAAGCCAGTTGAAGCTGTCTGTCTACAAAGTGAAAGTACTTTTCCAATAGAAATTATGCTGATGGACTATCATGTATCTACTCATTATTTTAGTATAAAATAAGAAATTACTTTTGTAATACATCTATAAATAGGAACACAATGAACACAATTCCATAACTTGATAATTAACACTATAAGTAAGAATAAACAGGACTTCTCCTAAACAGAAAACTGTATAAGCTACACACACACACACGCGCACACACACACACACATACATACTTCTCTGTGCATTTATATACATGTTTGGTCTTTGGAATTTTGCTTAGAAGCTCTGTTCATATTTTATCCTCCGTCACACACGATGTCTTTTATTTAAAAGTGTGGCCAGTGTCCAAGATTTATCACTATTTAACAGAAGAAACCTCACTTGGCCTTAACCAGAACAGCTCAGTATCAAATACAAAGTAAGTGGAATGCAGGGTCAGTGGTCAGCTAAGGCCCTTCTCCTCCAGCGTGTCAGTCCAATGAGTACTTGGCTGTGCACTGAGGAGCAGCAGTCGATCGAGACCAAACATCAGGTGGAATTTTCAGGCTCATTTCAGCGGGCAAAATGAAAATCTATATTGGGACCCCCGGGACATGAGGAGAGAACAAAATTGCTTTGAGCCACTGTGGTGGTTGATAAATGGTTGAGGAGGAGAAAAACATTAGTCTCTCTATCCACCTGTCCGGGTCTAGGTAAATTCAAAGAAAATCTGTACCTCTCTGGTAGGCAGCTGAGTAATTAATGTATTCCCTTTCACCAGTCCAAAGACTCTAGAGTTCATAATTCATTGCACTAATGGATAGAATAATAAGATTTAACAGTGGTTGTATGGATAATTTTTCCATAAAGTTATGTGTGCAATAAGAACATGAGCATATGAAAGTGTGCCTAAATATAATTGATTTTGAAAAGGCAAGTAACAATAAAAATTAATCTATGATTACATAGATTTATAAAAGATCCTTAATTTTCTGAGACTGTTTAATATCCAAAGCTATGAAGAAAATCATCAGAAAATACCCAGAATAGAGCACTAAGCTGGTTTGGGGGTTTTGAGCGTGGGGGGGATGTAAACGCTCTTATACTATAAAACCACTGGAGACCCTGAAGTGCTGAGCAAGGAGAAAACAGAGCGATTATTTTGCTGGTGCTGGCAGGTGCCATTGCCTTGGTCTCACCTGACAGTGACCTTATGTACAAGGGCGTGAAACACAGCTTGGTCCTGGACCCTCTTCACAGTTGTTCTTCGGCTTGGGCCTACCCATGCAGCCACTGCGCCAGTCGTTGTCTTTATTGCCGCCCCGATAATTTACCAAGCACGATGCCCTTTTCAATGGACTCGTATCGCCTGACAAGGCGTCCCATTTACGTGATGAGAAAATGTCTTCATCTTTGCCACTCGGGTTCATTCCAGCTATACTTCTTCCAAGACAAATATGTCTCTTCTTTGGACGGTCCATTATACTTTCATTATCCTGTGTCAGCACCACTATTCAAGTGCAACTTTTTTTGCATAGATTTCCTTATTCGAGGTCCAATTTTCAGAAGCCTATCAAGCGACTGAAAATACCATGGCGGGGGTTAGGTTCATGTTTGTCCTCAAGATAACATCCAGGCTTCTCTTCAGTTTAAGGAAGTCTGTGGAGCATAATTGTCCAATTTAGTGTTTTTTTTAAAGTCTTAGTTTGCAAATGCATTAATTTGTTTCAATACTTAAAATTTTACCATTTGTATCTTTGCTTCCATTAAATGCTTCTAACATCTTCCTAAAATATTCCACTGCATAATAGTTCATAAAAAAGCAATTATAAAATATAATGGTATCAAGAAATGTTAATATGTACACAGTTTCGATCAGAAAGTCCAGCAGGACTGCTTATATAGACTTCATCTTGGCAAAGCACTTCATTGTGCTTCTGGAGACTTTATGCATGCGTTAAGAGTTGGTTGTGAGAGTGAGACAAAAGAATGCTTCATGGTTTAAAAATTACGAAAGCTTTGTGACAGACAGGATTGTGTCCTCTACTCTATCAGAGAAGCTGGATGTATCTGAGGAATAATGTGGCTCTGGGATTAAAAGAAACCTTATTAGCAACGTGAATTTGAGATACAAAGGTGGTACAACATGGCTGGCTCACAATGGAGAAGACATGCAGCCCTTTCAGATCAAGACAAAGTACTGAAGCCTTTGGCATAGATTAGAACACATGGCAGTTACATAATCTGCAGTCATTTTGAGACAATTAAGAGTGAAGTGGTGACATTAATCCTGTAAATCAGGTCTCAGCTTGATGGCCTCACTTGGAATAGCTAAATTGATAAATAGCTCCCTGGTGGCAGGCCACACAGACAATTTCTGTGAGACATTCCTTTTGACAAAGCACATGGAGTGATGATACAGCCCTGCAGCCGGAGGAGTCGTGTTGTGACCCCTGCCAGCGATGAGATGCTTCTACTGCCACTGGATCCACCGGACTCTCCACCTATTGGCCTATGATCTTCTTGCATTTGGAGTCATTGTATGTGTTGCCTGAGTCTGAAGAGGAATTTATAGATTGGTATCGGACATTCAGGCTAATATGGACTTGATCTGGACTGGGCTGGGGTGTTTTCTTAATGTACAATTTCTGTTTTACATAAAGCTCTTTCTTATACACATATGAGTGTCTAAGAATTTGTTTCTCTCTTCAAAACAGACTAACACAGAAAACAATATAAAGAAGACTAAAGTCTTCAGAGCTTGACTATTAGGCAATACCATGGTAAACCATAAAAAAGTGGGCGTTTTCAAGAATTTTGTCTTGCTTAAATCTACAATGAATGTCCATGGAAGTAGCAATCAAGAGATGAAAAGATGTACTCATTATGTCTGTTAAACAAAACTTCCTTAGAATATTAAAAAGCAAGGAAGTTATTTTAAAGACTAGGATGTGCTTGACCTGAGCTATGGTATTTTTAATGGTATCTTCTGCAGATGAAAGTTAGATATTGAAGATGGAAGACTAAAGAATAAGCTTTGAATTTGAATTGTGGCGTTAGAGAAGAATATTGAGAGGACAAGCAGATCTTTGTTAGAAGACGTGTGGCCAGAGTGCTCCTTGGAGACAAAGGTGGTGAGATTTCTCTTGTGTACTTTGGGTGGGGTCAGGAGACACCAGACCTTGGAGAATCACATCAAGGGATTCTCCATGAAGAGGGACCTCAAATGAGGGAAAGGCTTTCAAGAGGATGGATTAGCATCAATGAGTTCAAGTAGAGTGTTCCTTATTAGAACACTAATAAATTTCCCTTTGCATTGCTTTTAGTGCTTCACCAGCGTTTCATATATTGTGTTTTTATATTCATGTATTTATAATAATTTTCTAAAGTTTCAAAAATGCCTTTTTAAACTCCTTGGTTATATAAGCACTGTTCTTTTTATTAGGTGGCATAGAGTCAGGTCCGATTCATAGCTACACAACACAATTGTTCCTCAGCTTGTTTGATGGTTGCAGCCACTGTGTCACTCCCTCTCTTTGAGGACCTTCCGCTTTTCCATTGCTCTTCTTCTTTAGCAAGCATGATATCCTTATCCTGGGACAGTCACTCCTGACAACATGTCCAAGGTATATAAAGCAGAACCTCACCATCTTGCCTCTAAGAAACATTCTGGCCATACTTCTTTTGAGGCAGATCAAGGCCATACTTCTTTCGAGACAGATCAGTTTGTCTTTTTAGCAGTCAATGGTTACAATACTTGTCCCTCTGTCTGACAGTTCCAGAGTCTCAGTCCTGTTCCTATGGCTCTGGTTCCTCATCTCCACACCATTGTTTCCAGGACATCTGCCCTTCGCCTTTCCCACTTTCTTTGGCAGTGATATGCGACATGATCTGAAAGCTGTGGGCTTTTTTTTTCCTTTCTGGACAAGTTCACTCTTATACATACTTAAATTGCTTTGATTAAGGTATATTTTGAAATCTTTTAGCAGGTCATAATTCCAAGTAAACCAAGAATGATGACTTACGTCATATCGTCTAGTAAAAGTCCAAAGATACATCTTCCCTTAATCCTATAACAGAGTACACACTGAAAATGTGATTATAACCACAGGCATAGAGTCTAGAGTTCTAGTACATCACATAAGAAATTATAGCTAGAAGGGTTGCATTAATCGACTCACTGGACTGCCTTTCAGAGGGAATCATTGATCTTTTCAAATATAAAATCATGAGAGTATAATTTTCACTTTCAACAAAGAATAATATAAACAAAGCACACTCTGAGATGTTTATTTTAATGCTACATCTACCTGCACAGCTTCTATAAACTATTGCTCATTAACATGTTTTGTAATCTCCCCCCCACACACACATAAACATACACAAACACACACACATGTGCTATCAAATCTAATATAATCAAATCCCTGAACAATCTGGTCTCCTCAAGAAAGTTATATTTTCAAGCAACATGAAAATTTCATTAACAAGCTTAATTCTGGTGAAGAATTTGAGAGTTTACTTATACACAAGCTCACATTTTAACTTCACAAATCACATGGAAGCTGATTTGAGACACAGAATTCAGGATCAAAAATAAAGAACATTGATAGTAGCCATGGCACAGCAAGCAATATTAAAAGTGACGTATTTGCATTTTCCCCCTTTTCTCTGAATCTTATGGTAGTTACAGGGCCATATGAGTATCTACACACTGACTGAGTTTTTATTTTTTGTGTGTTTTTGTTCTATTTATACATGTTTCAGGTACCATACAATTTAATGTTTTAAATATATCTAGAAGTTAAGAAATCACGATTGCAATAAATTTCAGAAAATGTTCTTCACTTTTTTGTACCCATAACTATTAGTAATCTATTTCCCCTCAAACTCCCCTGACCTAAAGTATTGTCAATCTAGTTACTGTTTCTGTGGAATTACCTATCCTGGATATTGTCTAAAGAAAACAACAATCAAAATAACAACAAAAGTAACAAAAAACCCCACAGAAAATTCACTCCAAGAAAAATCATAATAAGAAGTAGTACAAGTTAAAAGTGGGTCAAAAATGAAACCAAATGCTAATATGTTAAATCTTAACCTAACTACAGCTGCAGTAATTCCCTTTTCAATGCATCCTTTGTGAGAGCCAGACTGTTCTGTTCACATCCTGGTTCCTTTAAAGAAGTTCTATGGACTCTTAATCCCAGTAGGCATTTTGAAAATGGACTTTGTAATATCACCGTCATCTGTAGCCTTCTGCAGATCAGGTGTGCAGAACTTAAATTCTAATATGATTTATTCCTTGGGCCTGAAGTTTTATTTTTCACAATCCATGGAACACATGGCTGGTGTGCTCCCACTGTGAGGACTGAGTGAGCTAACACTTCTTATAGACGGCTGCTTATTTTAGGACGTCTTTGCAATCCCAGACACTGTTCTTTTCTGCTAGCCTTCACCACGTTCTACTCTAGCACATACATCTTCAGTGATCCCTTTAGGAGGGTTATATTAAGAAGGCCCATACTAAAGAACTAATTGTTCTTAGATTTACGCTCATACTCAAACAATTCAAAATCCATTTGTATATCTTGAGTGTAATATACACACAGAGATATACTTAGGAGACAGAGAATGTATGTGTATATATAGTGTCTCTATACCTTATAACACATACATTTAATAAATATAAAGTAAAATATAATCACCAAATATAAAGTATATATATACATACACTTCACAAATGCATACATTTGTGTGTGCATACCTACATATAAATCTTTATGTATGTCTACATATATTTATCTCCCTGGATTGCTTTAGAAGCAGAATGCTCAGTTGGTTTAGAAATAATTTAAATAACTCCATGAGACATTTGGCAATTCAAATAATAGTATCAGAAACCTAGCCAAAAAAGTAAATATTAAATTACTATTGTGAAAATAAAAGTATATAGGAGAGGTCTTATTTTGACAAACTACAAGGGAGTTCACTTATATCAATCAGTTAAAAACTTAAGTCTCTGAACAGTGTTTAAGAAAGTAATAAGGGATAAGCACAAGACAAAGTTTTCAAACATAGCAGTCAGTTCCTGTCACAGCAAAGAAAAGGTAAAATAGCAAGTACCAGTATATTATAGTCTTAATTTGCCAGTTACTGTGAAGCCTCAAAATCAAGAGACTTGAAATAAAGTCCACTGAATTATATTTCCACAATGTTGAAATAACTGTCTCAGTAGTGTTTCTTCTCACACTAGGGTGTTTCATGTTTAAGGGCAAAGGCATATTTCACATTTTTAATCTGCAATAAGTTTTTAAAATTTGTTTCTTTAATAAAGCTACAGTTTAGTTCCCTTACTAACGCTTCCATATCACTTAATTCTAATGTGGTTTGTAATGAATTCTATACATTTTGGGAAAAATAATCTAAAATCAATGAGTTGCTTACATGTGAAGAAATCTCAGAGCCTAGGCAGTAGGAATCCTTTATCAAGGATAGTAAACCCTCCTGTCTTTTGATCCAGAAAGAGACATCAGCTTTACTAGTGCAGGCCAGAAAGAACACTTACCTTTTGTTCTCAAAAAGAGACTATCTTTATTTTTCAGGGCTGATTGTTTTAAACAAAAAATGTTGACAAAACAGGTCAAGACAAAGCTCACCATTGCATCTGTAAAAATATAGAGGAAACACATTATTGAATGGAAAGAAAATTCCAAGATACAGGCATAAAGAAATTGAAATAGCAGAAGAAAATAATGGTTTGATCTCAGATATTTAATTTCCTGATGTTACTTTCCTGATAGCAATTTAAAAGGTCTGCCTATCATGGAATATAATTATACATTTTTTGCTTTGTTTGTTTTATATTTTTGTTTTGAATATTTGAACTTCTTGAGGGTAGTTTTAAGATTTTTTATATGGCAATTTGCCTACATCTCTGTCACTTTGCAGTATTGCGGTGTGCCAATCGACACAAGGCACACACTCCTGTGAAACTGGAGGCACATGTATATATGGGAGCTTCATTTCAAACACCAGCAGAGCCACCCATGACACACTAGTTTCAGCAGCCCTCCTGACTAAGACAGATTACAAAGAAGGAAAAGGTAGTTTTTTTTTCCTGAAAATTAAATAACTAAAATCCCAGTGAATATTGGTGTGACATTGCTTGATATAGTGTCTGATAAAGTCACTAAAGGTAAAAGACACCCAAAATACACCTGGGGAAATTGTCTCTTAAAAACTGGAATTGATACTAATTATGTGAATGGAGCAAAACATTAAAATGCATAACTTTAATTACAGTAAATCATGTATTTATTTATCAGAAAAAGCTGCAAACGTCAATTAATGGGAGAATGGTCTGAAAGAAGTATGACTCTAGAAATTGGAAGTAACCAGAAATGGGAGGAATAAAGATCAGTATCCTAGACATTCTCAACTCACTGCCATCTATTTGATACTGACGCATCTTGACGCTCTAAGGGAGGATAGAGTTACCTCTGTGGATTTCCCCAACTGTACATGTTTATCGAAGCAAAATTCCTTATCTTTTTTCTGAGGAATGGCTGGTGAGCTGCTGACCTTGTAACTAGGTGCCAAACTTTTGACTACTACACTACCAGGGCTCCTGATAGCCTAAGCATTAGGGAGTTGAAATAGACTGATGTTCGCAACTATAAAGGAGGTAACACTAGAGTGTACTACAAAAAAAAATACATCAAGTTGAATCTGATTCACAGTGTGTTAGTCTGGGTAGACTAAAGAAACAAATTCATAGACGCTCATAATAGAGAGTTTTATATAAAAGACCAATTGAATATTGAGAAAACATCCCAGCCCAGTCCAGATCAAGTCCATAAGTATGATGATATTAGACTTATGTGTCCTTATGTGTGATACCAATCTAAATTACTCTTCAGACTCACAAAAAACATGCAATAATGCTGAATACAAGAAGATCTTAGGCCAGTAAAAGTCAGTCTGGTGGATACAGCGGCAGGAAAAGCCTCTCAGAGCTGGTGTGGGTCTTCACGTGTCTCCTCCTGCTCCATACAGGGCTCTGGCTGCATGAGACTAACGCCATCAGGCTTGTGGTCAGGAAAGTCTCACAGGGAGTGAGTGAGGGTCCCACCTTCAGTGAATTATTTAGCTCCTTTCTGGCTCCTAATGAGGTCATTAAGCTACAAACTTAATGATAAGTTAACTCCACCTCTGAATTCTTAACCTCAAATTGACAACAGATTATGTAACAATCATACATAATGATGCTATATAGGGTTTCTGAAACTATAAATCTTCACGTCAGTAGACAACCTTATCCTTCTCCCTCTGAACAATGGGTGGGTTTGAACTGGCTGTCTTTCTGATAGCAGCTCCGTGCCTAGTCCTCCATACCACCACAGTGCCTGATTTATTATGGCACTGAGGAAATGAAATGGTGTCACAAAAAATATAATTAATGCTCTGGAAGTGCAACATTGCCAGTGATAGAATAATATCCATGTGTTTACAAACAAGCCAGCCAATTAAACTATTATTCAAATGTACATATCAACCACGAATGCTGAAGACAAAGAACTAGATTAATTCTACATATTATGCAACCTGAGAGTCATCGATCATGCAAGTATGATACAATAACTACAAGCTATTGAAATGCAGAGGGTGGAAACAAAGACAAAAGATCAATAGTTGGAAAATTTGGGCTTACTGATAGAAATTCAGTTGAAGATCACTGAAAAAATTCCCAAATATCTTTTTTTTTTTTTTTTGTGGGCATCACTGCCTCTGGTGTTTGTGGGCATTATGCAGTGCCGCTCCTGAGAGCCGCCGCTGGATTTGAACCACCAAATATCTTTTTTTAACAACATAATGAGTGGCAAACACATGAGCCTCATCAGTTGGAATGCACATAATTCAAACAATGACAGATGCGAAAGCAGGTACCGGTGAACTTCCATATTATCAGCAAAACAGGGCCAGCAGCATATTGTGAGCAATCAATTGCTCATGTTCAAGTATAGGCTGAAATCAAAGGAAATTAAAACCATTCCGGGAGTGCCACAATATAATCCTCAATACAAGCTGAGTCCTGGTGGTGTAGTGGTTGTGAGCAGGACTGTAGCCCACAGGGTTGAGAGTTCAAATCCAGAAACAGCTCTCCAGGAGCAAGGCTGGGCTTCCTACTCACACCAGGACAGTGATGCCACACGCACAAAAATAATATTCCTGAATATATCCCACATGCATTTAAAGACCACCTTATCAAAACAATTTATTTTAATGAGTAAGATTAGGTGAGTTGTGGGATGCTGTCCTTTACATCACACATGAAAATACCAAAAGATCATTTTAAGAAAACAGGAGAAATTGAAAGCATTAAATGAAGAGTGTTAAAATTAAAATTTTTGAATGATAGCTCAAAAAGACAAAGTATTATTATAATGCTTTATGCAAAATCTCAAAAGTGAAACTTAAAATGAAGGAATATGCTCAACATTTGTAAGCTGGGAGAACAGACAAACAAAATAAGAAAGCACTATTTGAGCTCTCAAAGGAATCTATGGGTAATGTACTGCATCATATAAGATGTAAAAAAAAAAAAAGATGGCAGAAATACTCAGACACTGCAATTGGTCAATCTTTTCAAGGGCAGCCTATGAAATGAATGAAAAGTATTAAACCAAGTCTAAGGTGCACTGCAGTCTGTGCTATAAACAAGCCTTCCTGAATTTATGGATTTTAAAAAATGATTACTAGTTGAGAGTTGATACATATATCACCCCATAGTTGAACCATATCAAGAAGAATTGCACAATTGCTAACACACTCAGTTTCAAAACACTCTTTCTTCCCGGACTCCTTGACATTGCCACCCTTTCACACCACGACCAACACTGCACCCCAACCCTGAAAACCTTGCTCTCTCTTTAAGTTAATCAATTCTAGGTTTGTATACTGAAACACAGGAAACCTATAACACCACTTCAAGAGGGTGACCTTTTATGACATAACACCTGGGAGATATACCATAATCTGAACAAACAGAAATAAAGCAAAAACAGAAAATGCTGAAAACCAGATCAGCATGCATCGGAGGGGGAATCAAATGACAAAGTTTTAACTGTTCAAGTCAGATTTATGCCTTTGATCTATGATACTTATCTCTTCCATAAACTCTGTTTAGTAATCACGTTTCTCCCATCCCTCAATTGTGGATAGAGGTTTATTTCCTAGGTAGTTCTCACAAATAAATAGTGGGCTCCCACTGTCGCCCATAACCTTCTGCAATCCTGTGACTTTATGGATTTTGAATGAAATGTTTCAGTAAATGACTGAAGCACAGGAGATGCTTGCTAAATCAGACGAGATATTTTGGAAGGCAGCTATCTGCCCCACCATCTAGAAGATATTCATATTAAACATTTCAAAGGGTGGTGAAACACTATAGTGAAGAAGTTGCCAAAAATATCACTAATATGACATAAATAAAATTGTAATATATTTATATATATAATTCAAAGATGGTCACAATAATACTTTGATGGAGAACTCAGCTATATTCGGAAATGGAATGGAAACAAAGAATATCAAGGCTGACATAATATAAATCTTGACTGAAAACAGAGACTATCAGAACGAGGTTATTCCTGTTTTGCAGAGTATATAAAAGTAATTGTATGGATCATTACAAACTGAATAACATTGTAAAGAATGAGATTTCCAAGTCACTTAACTATGATCATGTAAAACCTGTAATAAAGAGACAGTCATTAGAAGAGAAAAAGGGGTCCAAGTCTCGGTGTCGTAGTGGTTGTGTGTGGCACTGTGGCCCACTGACCTGGTGGCTCAAATCCAGCAGCAACTCTTCAAGAGCAAGGATGGGCCTCCCACTCCTACCAGAGGACAGTGGTGCTCCTCTCCCCCAAAAGAAGAAAACAAGGAAATCCTGTATGGTTAAAAATCAGGAAAGTTAGCGCCAACATTCTATCTTTTCACAATATTTATTCAACCCATATGCTAAACATATAAACTAAAGGGTTCGACTATATGGAGAATAAAGGGATTCAGATTGGTGAATCAATAATCAGTGATATTCAGGTGACACTACCTTGCTTGCATTAATGAAGAGGGCTTGGAGAAGTTATAAAGATCAAATACTAAAACCTTTACAAGGGATTGCCTTTCAATGAGAAGAAATTAAAAATCTTTTCATCTGGACCAATAAACAACATCATGAAGTACAGAGAAATTATTAGACTAGTCAAGGATCCTATTTTGAAAGGACCATGTGTTAGATCAACCAGAGAAACAAATCCAGAGAAAATCATATATGTCTAAGACAGAACTTTATATCAAGAAGTAATTATATCACAGGAAAACACCCTAGTCCAGTTCAGATCAAACCAGATCACATCCATTAATCTGATTCTAGTTCATTAGTCCCTCTTCAGAATCCAGTGGCCACATGCCATGATGCCAAATGCAGAAAAATCAGTAGGCAGTAGTTGCAAAGTCTTCAAGATTCTATGGCAGTGGCAGCATCACAGGGCTCTGGAACCACTCAGTATGACTCTTTGTGTTAGTCCAGGTAGACTAGAGAAACAAATTCATAAACATGCATATGTATACAAGGGAGAAGTTTTTATACAAGAGGAATAGGACATTGAGAAAGCATCCCAACCCAGTCCAGTCCAAGTCCCTAAGTCCAATATTAGCTCGTATGTCCGATATCAATCCATAAGTCCTCTTTAGAGTCACAAAGCACATGCAACAACGCCAGGACAATCACAGGCCAATAGGAGCAGAGTCTTGTGTAGCCAGCGGAGATAGAAGCATCTCAGTACTGGCTGGAGTTTCCATGTGACTTCTTTGGCCCCAGAAGTCTGATTCCTTCAGGATAAGCTCATGTGACTTCTCCGCTGGCTTCTCCAGAGCTCAGGGTCTATCAGCATGCTGCCTTCTTGTCTTGTCAGTAGAGCATCTCTCAGGGACCCAGTAGATGGGCTGTCATCTCCACAGGGGAAATATCATGAGATTTCCCAGAATTCTCAGAGAAAGCCATGTCCAGAGAGAAGTCTCATTGACTATTTCCAGACTGATCGGCTAGACTCCACCCCTACACTCTTAATCAAATTGGCACCAGAGTACATGACTGCCACACTCTTCAACAAGAAGCTGAATGGAAGGAAAAGGGAGAGGGGGAGGGAAGAGGGAGGGGAGGAAAAGGGAGAGGGAGAGGGAGCTAGTCCCTCCCCATGAGAAGGCTAAATGCACAATGAGGTATCATAGGGTTGTGACCTGATTGATGGGCTAGACTCCAATCCTATCTGCTTTCTTTTTTCCAGTGATCATTTTGGGGCACTTTCAGCTTTTATAACATTGCATACATCATTTGTATCAAGCATATTTGTACATATGTTGCCATCCTCATTTCCAAATTTTTTTCTACTTGAGCCTTTCGTATAAACTCCTCTTTCCCCCTCCTTTTTTATTTTTATAAATCATTTTATTGGGGGCTTATACAACTCCCATCACTATCAATGCATACATCAATTATATCTTCAAATTGATGTGAAATTATTTAATTACCACAGTCCATAATTAATGCTCATGGAAGCAGCAGTCAATGAATCAGACCACCTATTTCATTGAGAAAATTTGCTCTTGAAATTATTAAACAACAAAGATATAGTTTTAGAACTAGTGTGAGCCTGATCTTTTAGATTATTCATGTGAAAGTTGAGCAATGGATAAACAAATGAAGACCTAATGCAGTTCAATTATGATGTTGGTGAAAAATATTAAATATTCCATGAACTGTCCAAAGCAGAGGGAAAAATTCATCTAGGAAGATGTATAGCTGAATTTTCCTTAGAACTGCAGACTGGATACTTCATCTCAGTACATGATCACAGTAGAAGCCAATCCTGGGAGAAGAGCGACATGTGGGTGAAGCAGAAGATCCATGAAAAAGAGGAAGATACTCAATGTTATGGATTGACAGCTTGTTTGTCAGCAATGCGCTCAACAAATAGTGTTTGACGATGGCAGAAAACGAGGTGATGTTTCTTCCTGTGGAACACAGGGTTGGCATGTGCAGTGCTACCTGACTGCAAAAACATGCTAGTGTTTTCATTTTATGATGGAATTGATCGATATTTTTAAATGTCACTTAAAAAAGCTGTATACAACCTATGTATAGATATATTGCATGTATGCAATATGTATAGCTATATCACATATAAAAGCAGATATATATATCATGAGTTTTAAAAAATTCAATGGCAACTGACAAAAGAAACAATATATATTGAATATAGGTAAAAACAAATGTGCATGTCATCTTAAAAGTATATAATCCTCAATAGTATATAACTGATTTCATATATATTGATTTATATATATATTGATTTTTATGGACTTGAATTTAATATTCATTTTATAAAATAAAGTGAAATGCATGCATATTTTCTGTGTATATTTAAAATAATTTAAATGAAATGTTTATAAAATGTGCTCTGGTAGACTTATGATGTGCACAACTTAAATTCAAATTATATGTAACAACTATGTGGGAAAAGTGTATTTCAGTTTAAAAATATATTTTAGGATTTTAGTTTGATAAAATGCATAATAAAAACCAAACCAGTAGATCAGTAGATTATATAGATATAGATATAGATATATGTATATATGATACAAATTTTATGCACTAAAATATGTTTTCAGGCCAGTCCTCTCAAACTGATCAAGACTCATAGTGAAACTATAGTACAGAATAGAACACCTCCATAGATTTTCCAATACTATAAAATTATTGATAATGCATGCCACATGTATTTCTGACAGTAACCACTGATTTACTGGCCTTGTAATTAGCAGCAAATAATCAATGCATCAACAGAACTTCAAGATGCGCTATTTGTACAATCAATATTTTCATATCTTCCTTCCAGGAGTTGCATCCTTGATCTGGTTTAGACAAAGCTCTTCATTTTTGGCATCCTCACCCACTGGTACAGTTCATTCTTCTTTGTCATTGCAGCTTTTTAAATATGCGAGATGCTTTTATTCATCATTTTTGGCCTTAATTGTAAAAATGCTGTGCTGTTTACAGTGAGATGAAAGGCAAGTCTTATAAAGGGAACGGGTCTATTTGTGTAATAAAATAGCAATTTCACCGGGAAGTTAATAGAGAGAGATCAGTGATGGCTTGAAATAGAGGGGCAACTATGCTTATTTCCTATTAGTGTCACACCTGCTTTGAGACTAAATTGAATTATTTTATGCTATATTGAAATGGCATTTTCTAGAATGATATTCTACATTTCTGATAGGCAGTTGTGAATGCTTTTGTGCAGGAAGGCAGAAATATTCTGTTTTCTGCAGTGAGCAATTCTATCCTATTTTATTTCTGAAATGAGAAAGTGTGAGCCAGGATGCAGGTATACGCATCCTCTTTTTCTGAACCACAGCAGTGGGAAATTTTAACAATGTTAACAGCTTCTAAATTCAAGCAGATGGAACTTCAATTTAATGCTTCAGCTCAACACCACCCCTATAAACATTATTACTGAATAAAAATCTGTTTTGAAGAAAGATGACTCTTTTGTTGTTTAATTTTAAATTAATTTATTTTTCCAGAACTGGCGCAAGTTGGTATCTTCTGTTAAATGTGTGCTTTATTTCTCTTAGGGAAACTTTGACCCCCAAATTAGCTAGGTGATTATTTCCCATTTCTAAATTTTTTGTAACTGAAATTTGTTTGTATTTGTTTAATGCTTTCAGAATCACTGTCATTTATGAAATAGTTGTACAAAAGGATAAGTTTAAATAATATCTTTTAACACAGATCTTTCTGTTAAATATTATATTTTTATTTTAAAATTCTACTAGAACTTTCAGGAATATCCTGAATTTAAAAGTCAGAGGAATGGGATCATTTAGGTCATAATCCACTAGGAAACTCCAACTTCTTTTTAACTTGGAGAGCTAGAATTAGAGTAATTAGAGAGGCAGTGGGAGGAAATATTAAATGATATGTGGTATGTATTACATAAAGTGTCTATTTTTATAAATGCTCATTAATAGCACACTCCCCATGCTATTTCTATAACTCTTGCCTATTCAAGTCCCTTTGTCAACTCTCCAATTGTTGGCAACATAAATCAAGGTGCAGGTTGGTATTTCATAGCCACTGAGTCAAGCATATTTTCCAAATTTATTTTACATTTTGAAAAGGAAAACAGAGGGACAAGGTGAGTATTAGGAAGAAGAGGATAATGACAGAGAAAGTGAAGATTAAGAGAGGGAACATAACAAAACAGGATAAAAAAAAGAGCAGGAGCGTGAACAAAGGGAAGGTTGTGCATGAGCTAGAAGAGGCAGTTTGGAGAAGTTATAGACACCATCTGTGGCGTTCCGAACCCTAACCTACTAAATATCTGGTTATTTAAAAAAATAAATCTGCCTACTTCTGATTTAGACTCTTCAAGTATAAGGTTTTTATTCACCTATCTACATAGATTTTTAATTAATTTACTGGAACTAGCCCTAGCCCCTCCTTATTTTGGGTGCACAATGAGAAATCCTACAGATATTCCATGATTATTTTCTGTGATCTCTGTCCAAGTACTTTTATCTCCTTAAGTGAAGTACTGCATTACTGATGTCATGGCATGTCTATCAGTTTGTCTTACTGTGGTGACTAATATGAGGAAGCTGTGAGGCTGGAAGTTCTCAATAGCATTTCAAGTACCAGTAGGGTCAGCCTAGTGAGTCATTTTTAACAGACCTTCCAGAATAAGAAAAGACAATAAGAGAAGGAACAGTCCACTTCAGAGGAATGACCTGCTGGAATCTTATGCATACCATCCAAATATTGTCAAGGGTTGAAGATCTCCTGAAAAGAAACAGCACATTGTCAGAGAAAAGTGCAAGAAACTGATGCCCCCAGGTCAAAAGACATTCAAAATACGACTGGGAAGAGGTGTTTTTCAAAGCAGTCTCAGCAAACCTTTGAGACATTCATTTACTGACAGAGAACACTGCAATCTGAGAAGAAACAGTTTGAAAACATCAATCACTAAGCAGAGCCTAGAAAATAAAAAGTATGAAGCTAGGAAAATCAGAAGCCATCACAACTAAAATGAAACAGATAAAGATCTATGTCTTAGGCATCAGTGAAATGAAATGAACTGATACTGGTTGTTTTGAATAAGAAGATCATGTTTTTCTATGCTGGGAATAACACAATAAGAGGAAGATTGTTGGATTTATTGTCAAAAAGGACATTTCAAGATCTATCCTGAAATATAATGCTGCCTGTGACAGGATTATACTCATCTGCTTTCTAAAAAGAGTCCAATCAATACAACTCTATGTGCATTTTCAAAAAAACTAGCAAGAAAGAAATTATTGAATTCTATTGAGGTCTTCCAGCAGAAATAAATTCAACTTGCAATCAAGATACATTGACAATTCTTGATGATTAGAATGCAAAAGATGGGGTGGGGGAGAACATTAGTTGGGAAATTTGGTCTTGATAATAGAAACAAAGCTAGATATAACATGAAATAATTTTGTAAGACCAACAACTTATCCATAGGAAATATCCTTTTCAACAACACAAATGGTGACTATACATGTGGGTTAAACAGATGGAATACACAAAAAATAAATTGACTATATCTGTGGGAAGAGACAATGGAGTATCAGCAGCTGGAGCAAGGCCAGTGGCTGAAAGTGGACCAGACCATCAAATGCCCATAAGTAAATTCAGGTTGAAGGCAAAGAAAATTAAGACAAATACATGAAAGTCAAAATACACAATAGAGTGCATCCTATCAAAATTTTGAGAACTTTTCAGGAACATATTTGATCCATGAAACACTAATGACAGAAAAACTTATGACCTGTGGGAGAATATCAAGAATATCACTCATGAATATAGCAAAAGGTTATTAAAAAGACAGGAAAGAAGGGGAAGGGAGAGTGGTGAAGGAGGGGTAATACGAGGAGCTGATACTGGGGGCCTAAGGAGAAGAGGAATGTTTTGAGAATGATGATGGCAACAAATATGCCAATGTCATCTGCATACAATTGATGTATGTATTGATCATGATAAGAGTTGTCCGAGTCCCAAATAAAATGAATAAAAAAAAAGACAGGAAAAAAAGAAAAGATCAAAATGGATCTCTGAAGGGATTATGAAACTTGCTATTAATCATAGAGTAAAGAAAATGGAAGAAATGACAGAATCAAAGAGCTGAATAGAAAATTCCAAAAGGCAGCTACAGAAGACAAAGTATAGAATTATAATGAAAAATGCAAAGAGTTAGAGTTAAATAAAAAGGAAGGACACAGCAATTTGAAACTGAAAGAACTCAAGAAAAAAAATCAAGCTTAAAGATGTGACATTGAAGGACTGTGTGAGCAAAATATTTAGTGATGCTGGAAGCATCAAAAGAAGATGGGAAGAGGAAAAAAAGGTGGGTTGGGGGTGTGGATGGGGAGGAAGGATGGACAGAATGTAGAGTCACTCTACCAAAAAGGACTAGTCAGTATTCAACCATTTCATGATATAGCAAATGAGCAAGAGCCACTGGTATGGAAAGAGGACATTCAAACTTCATTAAAAAACAAAACAAAACAAAACAAAAAAAAACCAAGGTTCCAAGAATTGATGAAATACCAATTGAAATGTCTCAACAAGCTGATGAGGCATTGGAAAGACTCCTCTATGCCAGGAAATTTGGAAGACAGCATCTTGACCAACTGACTGGAAGAATTCATATTTGCACACATTTCAAAGAAAGGTCACTCAATAGAATTATCAAATTGTTAAAAAAATCATTCATATTGCATGCATGTAAAATTATGCTAAAGATCATTGCTCAATAGTGTCAGCAATATACTGATAGAGAGCTTTCAGAGTGGTTCAGGCTGGATTCAGAAGATAACTAGAAACAAAGAAGATTATTGCTTATGTTAAATGTAACTTGATTTGGGACAGAGAATAGCAGAAAGTTGTTTATTTGCTTCTTTTTTAATAATGTTATGAGGAGAGCCTACCACTCTTATCACAATTCATACATGTACCCATAGTATATAAAACACAATTGTGCAATTGTTACCGTCATAATTCTCAAAACATTTGCTTTCCACTTAAGCCCGTGGTATCCCCTCCTCATTTTTCCCCTCCATCCCACTCCCCCTTCCCTAATGAACCCTTGACAATTTATAAATTATTATTTTGTCATATCTTACTCTTTCTGATATGTCCCTTCACCCACTTTTGTGTTGTCTATCTCCCAGAGAGGAGGTTATATGAAGATCCTTATAACCATTATATGAAGATCCTTATAACCATTTCCCCATTTCTTCACTCCACGCTTCCAGTGTCTCCACTCTTACCACTGGTCCTGAAGGTCTCATATGTCCAGGATTCCCTGTGTTTCCAGTTCCTATCTGCACCAGTGTACTTTCTCTGGTCTAGCTGGATTTTTAAGGTATTATTTGGATCATGATAGTGGACGGGGTCGGGAGGGGGCGGTGGGGAGGCAAAGAAAATACATCAAAGGTATTCACCTGGGGAAGGAAGAGATGAAATTATCATTATTTGTAGATTATATGATTTTAGATATGGAAAATATACAAAAATTTCCAGAGGGGGATCATTGGAAGCAAACAAGATAAACAAGCATAGGTTTGTGTCTGCTATACACATTGGATAAGACCACAGAAGAGGAGATCTAAAAGGTGGTACCCTTCACAATAGCCAAGCACACAATGAAATATCTAGGGATATTCCTGACGAAAGAACAAAAGACTTCTATGAGGAAAACTACAGAACATTTTTACAAGAAAGCAAGGGTGACCTCAACAAGTGGAAGAATATCCCATGCTCATGGATTAGAAGACTCAATATAGTAAAGATTTCAGTTCTACCCAAGGCACAATGTAAGTTTAATGCAATCCTGATACAATTAGCCTCATTTTCTTCAAAGAAATGGATAAATGGATTACGAACTTCATATGGAGAGGGAAGAAGCCCTAAATTACCAGAAAATTTCTCAAAAAGCAGGACACAGTGGGAGGGCTTTTTTTACCTGACTAGCACATATTATACAGCCACAGTGGTCAAAAATGTCTGATATTGTTATGACAGGTACTCAGACCAATGGAAGAGAACTGGAAACTCAGAAATGAAAGCATCAGCACACAAACAACTGATCTTTGAAAAGGGCCCATAAAATATCAAATGGGGAACAGATGTCCTCTTCAACAAGTGGTGGTGGAGATAATGGATATGCAGAAAAATGAATCAGGAGCTTTACCTCACTCCCTGCACAAGAATAAACTCAAGGTGGATCCCAGACCTCGAGGTAAAACCCCCAAATATAAGGATCATCAGTAAGGAAATTGGGACCAACCTGAGAACTTTGGCACAGAGGATACATACACTATCAGAAATAGGGAATGACACAAACACAAAAGAGGCACACATTGACAAGTGGGATATACTGAAGAATAAATGCCTGTGGACATAGAAAGACGTCACCAAGAGAGTAATAAGAGAGCCCACGGATGGGAAAACATTTTCAGCAATGACACATCAGACAAAGATCTCATTTCTAAAATCTACAATCCTTTGCTAGCTTCCCAAAAGAAAAACAAACAAACAAAAACTAATTGCCCACTGGAGGGGGTGAACAAAGGACCTGAAATGAAGATATTCAAGGGCAGAAATCCGAATGTTATGTTTTTCCATTGACTAGTTAAGGGCATACAACTCGATGGATCATAACAAACTAAGGATAGCCTTCATTTCATTGTGCTTCTGTGGAACTTGTACATACATCCTGAGGCACTGATGAGAATTGTACAAGGAAAAACCTCATGCTTTCAGATCCAGAAAACTGTATGTCAGAAGTACATTCTCACACCATATTTACTCAGTCTGCATAATAATCCGTGAAGCTGGATTTTATGGGGGGAACTGCAGCATCAGGATTGGAGGGAAGCTTATTAATAATCTGCTGTATGAAGACAACAAAAACTTGCTAGCTGAAAGTGAGAAAGACTTTTAAGTATTTGCTAATAAAGGTCAAGGCTGCAGTATGGATTGCAACTCAATTTAAAAACACCCAAACCCTCACAACTAGCCAATTGTTAATACCATGATAAATGGAGGGAGTAGGTAAGTTGCCAAGTATTTCATCTTGTTCATATCATATCCATATTCAGTGCTCATGAAAGCAGCTCAAGGAATGCACTTCTTTCAAGTAATCTGGAGCAGAAGACCTCTGTAAAGTGTTGAAAAGCAAGGGGATTAATTTAAGGCCCAAGGTGTGCATGACACAAACTATAGTATTTTCAATTGCATCATATACATGTGAAATATGGACATTGAATATGAAGACTGAAGAAGAATTAATACATTTGAATTGCGGTGCTGGAAAATAACGTGAAAAGTACCATCGACTGCCAAAGAACAAATCCACCTTCGAAGAGGTATGACCACAGTGCTCCTTGGGAGACTTAGTTTGACTTAATTTTGAAATATTATCATGAAAGTCCAGTCCCTGGAGACAGACATCATTCTTGGCAAAGTAGAGGTAAATGAACAAGAGGAAGAGCCCTTGTAGAGTATACTGATACAGGCTGTACACTATTCTTTCCTGGCACCATCAATCAAATGCATAAGTTCTTCAATATTCATATCCATTGTTCATATGTTGCTGTTGATGCCATCAAATTAGCCATAACCTTTTGCAAATGTATGCACAACAGAATGAAACACTGACCATCCCATCTCATGCTCTCAATTTTTCCCATGCAACTGTATCAGTGTTGACTAATTTTCAAAAGTAGATCACTGGGTCTTTCCCTCATTGTGCCATAGTCTGACAATGTTTCTTTTTTTTTCCTGAAAAAAAAGAACATTTTATTAGGAGCTAATCCTGATATCATATCATTCCATACTTCAATTACCCCAAGCATTATTGTACAATTGTTACCACAATCAATTTCAAAACATGTTCTTCATTCTTGAACTTTTTGACATGAGCTCCCCTCCACACCCAATCTTCACTGCAGTTCTTCCCAGGAAACCTTATTCTAGTTGTTTTCTTGAAAGGTTCCTGAATGCTGATTTCATATATCAGAAAACTCCAGATAAACACAGCAATGATTCCTTACTCAATGTTTGTAACCACAATATTCTCATTCTTTAGGTATGGTTGGAGGGAAATCAGCAAATGCTTCTTTCCAGAGTTGATCACCCAAATGTATTTTGGCCTTCTCCTGTCGAACCTTCTGAAACTCAGATTCTCACAATTTAATCTCTGATACTATTCCTTTCTTCAGCTTTTGATTTTTTTTTTGGGGGGGGGATCACTGTCTTCCTCTGGTGGTTGTGGGAGCTACTCAGTCTTGTTCCTGCAGAGCTGCTGCTTGATTTGACCTGCCAAGACTGTGGACTGCAGTCCCGCACTCAACCACTATGCCATTGGGGCTCAGCCCGAGCTTTGGATCTCATAATATACAATCTTTGGGTCTCAGCTGTTGGTGTGTTCCTTCCACTTGGCCTTAGTAGGTATCTCACTTAGCTGGTTGCTTGGTAATTGTTAACACTACTGGCATAGATTCCAACATCACAGCAATACTCAACCACCACAGTATGGTAAACAGATAGAGAATGTGGAATTTCACGAGGCCTACATATGAATTCTACTGACAACAGATTTCCTGTCATGGAAAAATAAAAAGCACTTGGGATCATAGTATCTGCATAAAGTTGGTTAATTCACATAATGCATATCACAAAGACAACATTCTGCATTCTATGCTGGTGAGTAGCAAGTGGAGGTTTAAAATCTGAGATGCAGTCACTGAAGATCCCGCTGTGAATACCTCTCTGCCTGAAAGGAAGAAGAGTGATGAAAATATTTTCTTAAAATCTAAAGACCTAACAGCAATTATGTTGGACTAATGAAGCATGGGAACCTTAGTTTCTTGAACCCATAGTTCGGAAGAATTAAATGGTGCCTAACTGCCAGATATCTTAGAAAGGAGCACAATAGGAGGTCTACAAACATCCCTGGGGTGAGGTCCAGGTAGTATGGCAGGGGCCAGACCATATCCATGGATACATATGGTAGCCAAGAAAAAAGAAGAGGAGGACAAAACAAAGATATGGGTGACAGGGCAAGAGGATACTAACCCTTGCCAGGGGAGGGCATTTTTTATATCTCCACAGGGAATGAGGAAACACATTTTAATCCAGTGCTCAAAGATATGAATGTTTTATACCAGCATGAAACAGGGAACTAGTAGACAGGTCTGAGAGGTATGTCCCAATCCCAACTACATGACAGACACCCCTCCTCCCAGAAGAATTTACTTTAGAGGATAGCACTGAAGCTATAGCGCAGAGAGGGACATGTCTCATCACAGCACACAGGGTCAAGGCATGGCATCCCATTAGATTAGACCAGAAAACACTCTAAAGGTTAACAAACAGACCTGGAACTATTTACAGGCTTCTCTTTATGTCACTGGGTTTGGACTGTTGCTGTTGTTTTCTTTTGTTTTTTATTTTGGTCTGTCTTGATTTTGGGTATATTATATAATCTCTGAAGATCTATCTAGATAAGATAGGGTGGAATAACCAATCTGGAGGAGAAAAGGGGACTGATAATTCCAGGGGAACCTGGGAGAGGGGGAGGCTGGAGAAAGGAAGTGGGTGTTAATAAACTCAGGGATAAGGGAAAAAGAAATAATCCAAAGTTGATGGTGAGGAGGGTGTAGGAGGTCTGATAGGGCTTGATCAAGGACAATGTACCAGAGAGGCATTACTGAAAGCCAAAGGAAGGCTGAATATGATAGTGGGACAAGAGGAAAGTAAAAGGAAATACAGGAAGAACTATGATGTAAATGGAATTTATGGAAGCCTAAATACAGCCATGTACATATGTAAACATATCTATATATAATGATAGGAAAATAGATCGATGTACATATATTTATAGGTTTAATATTAAGGTAGTAGATGGACATTGGGCCTCTACTCAAGTAGTCCCTTAATGCAAGAACACTTTGTTCTATTAAACTGGCATTTCATCATGTTCACCTGCCCGAAAGGATCATTGAAGACAAAGTGAGTCGATTAGCAAATGTGAAGAAAAGAGATGCTGCTCAGCTATCAAAAGATATACCATCTGGGGTCTTAAAAGTTTGAAGATAAACAAGTGACCATCTAGCTGAGAAGCAACATAGACCACATGGAAAAGAACACCAGGCTTTGTGATCAGGAGGTGTCATTAGGATCAGGTATCAGAACAAAAAAAAAATCATATCATACTATTGTGAATGAAGGTACTGTGGAGTGAAGCCAAAAAGTCCTTCTGCAGGCAACTGGACACCCACTTACAGAAGGGTTGTGGGGAGGAGTGTAGCCAGTTGGTATACAGTGTAACAACAATGAAACATGCAACTTTCCTCTAGTTCTATAATGCTTCCTCCCCCCAACCCCCACTGTCATGATCCAACTCTACCTTACAAATCTGGCTAGACAGATGTACACTGGTACAGAAAAGAACTAGAAACACAGAGAATCCAGGGCAAATAAACCCCTCAGGACCAATAATGAGAGTAGCAATATTATGAGGGGAAGGACAAGTGGGGTAGAAAGGGGGAAAAAATCACAAAAATCTGCATATAACCCCTTCCCTGGTGGATAGTTAATAGAAAACTAGGTGAAGGTAGGTATCAGACAATATAAAATATGACAAACTAGTAATAATTTACAAATAAATTATCTAGGGCTCCCGAGGGAGCGGTGGTGGGGAGGTAGGAAAAAAGTGAGGAGCTGATATCAAAGACTCAAGTAGAAAGCAAATATTTTGAGAATGATGATGACAACAAATGTACAAAAGCTTTTGACACGTGCATTTTGATGAGTTGTATGGATTGTGATAAGAGTTGTACTAGCGCCCAATAAAATGATTTAAAAAGTAAAAAGTAAAAGAGAGGGAGAGAAAAACGTAGACCAGAAATTGGAAGTTAGGACTAGGACAGGCTTACTTCTCAGAAAGAAATCTGTGGAACCAAGATTGTAGCCCTCAGTTTACCCTCAGTGAACTGAACTCACCTGCTTGACTGAATAATCAACTAATCAAAAAGACAGCTTTTACCCAAGGTCAAATCAGAGATTAATAAAGAAGGCAGAATGGCAACCAGAAACACATGAAGAAAGTGGCACAGGTGATTGTACAATGTGGCAATTGCAATGGGAACATAAAAATAAAGTGCTGAAGTTGCTAAATAAAAAAACTGATGACCTGCTTTGTAAACCATTACATAATGCACAACAAAAATGTTACAAAGGAAAAGAACACTCTATCAGAGTTACTTCATCATCAACATATTGTTTAAATATGCTAAAAGTGTTGATTAAATATAAAATGAATTAATGAGTGAGTAGTTGATTAAATCAAGGCAATTCTGCTGAATAGCTAAAGTTGATGATGATTATCAGAATAAGTTGTCCATGATGTTTAAAGTTTATGACAACAAATCATCAGTGTCAATTATCTGAACCACCCAAAGAGAGCTAAAAATTTTTTACTCTAAAAATAAAGTGTCAATGACTTTTCTGACTAATTCTGTACTCTCATATTTTCAGAAGTTTTCATTTTTCTATTTTAGTTCTGTGAAGCACTCATAAATAGTACTTTTCCACATCCAGATTTGGATACTAATGTATTCTCTACCCAATCACAAAGTATGGGACTCATAGCAGGGTTACTCTATTCATTTTATTAATATATGAATCAGCATATAAAATTTTGGTAAAAATTCAAAAAATTAAAATAAGTCACTCTCTTAAATTTAAAAGACATGTTAATTTGAAAGGAAAATTTTCAGTTAGAGATAATTATAAGAAATAACTTTCATGTATTAGAAAGGAAAGAGAAAGAGTGTCATAATGCATAAAACATAGAGTAATAAAATTTAATCACTTATTTTAATAAATATCAAGAATTCTCAGTACCAACTTTCCACTCCTTTTGCAAATTTTCTATCACCAAGTAAATATTTTTAAAAACATGTAAGCCATATATAAAGCCATTTTTATTGGTTAAGTCTACCCACTTTCATCAAAATAAATTCTCACACACAGTTATTTAAGATTTATGAGGCTGTAAATCTTTATAGAAACAGTTTCATTTTCCTCCCATTTTCAAATTTGACTTTGTTTGCATGTCCTATTTCTAGAAAGTATGCTTATTGTTAGGATAAATTATCTTCTATTATATTTTCTCTTTTAAAGTAATGACATTGAAATTATTATAAAACAATAGATTCAGTGATTTAAAAATTTCAATGAGATGATGGTACAATAGAATAAATTTTTAAACAAATTATACTATTAATAATAGAAAAATATTGTACTAATATTCACAAAGGACTCAGGAACGTCACTGCTAGAAAATTAAATGAAGACTTCAAGTGCTTCCACGAAGCTAATTATTTTTTTAAAAATTGATATACCTCATTCTATTTCCCTTTGTTTTAAAATATACTTAAGTGGTTCATGCCACACAAAATCAGCATTTTTTTCCTTAGGAAATACTAAAGCAACCTATTCATTATCTAGAAAATTGCTCAGCCTTCTTTAGTAGGAAATGAAAGACATAACTCCAGTTACATCAATGTATTAAATTCTATGTCATGTTCGCCCAATAAATAAGATGTTTTTAGTAGGTGTTTTTTTGTTTCCATTGAGAATAAGGAGTCCTGATGGTGCAGTGGTTAAGCATTGGGCTAGAATTATGAAGTATTGTGGAAAACAGAAAATTTCACCCGTTATCTCCCCAAATATATACCAAACACAAGCTGCTTGCTACGCATGGCCACCACTTGGGTATACACCTGACAAAGCAGGTCAGGAGCTATTCTTCCTTAGGGTCACTCGCTATTCCTGACAATCAGTACCACCTGTCCCACCCTGAAGTAGGTTCGCTCCTTTCTGACAAGCATACCAATAGAATACTTACTTGTAGGAGACAGAGAGATCAAGCCCAGCCAAAGGCAATCAAGGCTCGGCGGAAACTTAAGTCCACCCATCTTGCCACCTGGGGACCCCACACTTCCTATTACATGCACTCTTCTAGCTCACCCCCCTTCTGGTGATTGTACTTCCTTTCTTGTGATGTATGTCCTTATCTGTAATTAGAAGTCTCGCATGGCGCCAAAGCCATAAAGTGACCAGATTTTAAGCGGTACACCCTTGATGGGGGCGTGGGGGTGAGGGGTTGTTTCTTGATTAAATATTTCTTATATATGAAGCAGCAAAATTGTCCATAGAACTCAAAAATAGTATTGTAATGTATCTATTTTAATTTTAAAACACCGCAGGTCGTTGTTAAATTGTTAAAAAGAAGGACTTCTGGTCACTCTAGAAGAGTATGTGAGGCTTAGGCACTATGACCAGATGTCCTGCTTTATAACAATTTAACAACATCCCGTGGCATTTTAAAATTAAAATAAATGTATTACAATACTATTTTTTTGCATTCTATGAACATTTTTGTTGTTCTAGATAGACAAATTTTTAATTAGGAATACCATCTCACCCCCAGTCAATGGTGCCCCGCTTAAAATCTAGTCACATAAGGACTCACTCTCTCCTGCCTCTCTCTCTAACTCTGTCTGTGAAAGGCTCCGTCTTTCTGCTCCCTCATGTAATCCCTTCCCCCACTGGCCCTCTCTCCAAGTCAGGCAGAGGTGAGTATGCTACCATGTAAAATGTCTGACTCTTATTATTTTTTTTCTCTCTAATTCACTCTATATCATTACCATAATAATTATTGCTGTACAACTGCGCCTATCAAACTCGTGATGTATGCATCAGAGGTTGACATCCTCTGATAAAGTATTTCAGAAATATCTTTCTAGCCTCCCTCACTTAACTGAATGAAATGCACGATTCATACTGTGTAGATATTCCCTACAAAATTTGAAAACAGTAATCTCTCCATAAGTTTTTCTGAAAGCTGAGAGAATGTCCAGTTATGATTGAGTGTAATAACATAGAACAAATCAAATTCCATGTTAGTATGTATCCATTAGAATGGAAGGATCTATATATCAATATAGATTTTAGTTTTAGATATTCATATAAGGATGTATATATAAGTGTCACATATATGTTGCTTATATATGTGTTACTGTTTATATATCTGTAACACAGGTATGTTACATATATGTGTGTGTGTATATACATATATGCACACATATATATTATCCTGTAGGACCTTTTCTTACTTGAAATATTTTGAAAGATCATATTTGGTGAATCACTCTCTAGAACAGTGTTATTTGTTTGCCTGAATATGGATTCTTCCCAAGAAATCTCCAGTGCCTTCATAGTGAAGACATGAAATTGAAAGTGTTGTGATAGATACATTATCATTTATATTCAAAAGAGTATTTTTACAGATGAATGCATTTTATCCTTAAATGTTTATTTGATATAAAAATCCAGATAAATGAACAAGATCCAGCCACACTATAGAAGAATATCAAGTTTTCTATTTTGTAAATGTGAAACACCACTAAAATTAGAAATACAGATATTTAAAAGACTTTAAATTGTTCATGTTCAAATTTGATAATAAATTAATTATAAAAAAATTCCTCATTTGGTACTTACCAATATTGTCATTCATTACAGGAATGTATTTTTGGCAAAAAAAAGTCTTGATATTCTGTGTAAACTGTAGGTCACAGTGATTATAAAGGGCAAACAGGACAAATGGGAGCCATTCTCTCTAGAGGGTGTTTGGTTTCAATATAGTAGAGTTATTTAATAATAAAACATTTCACATCTTTGAAATGAGAGAGTATCGCATGTATTGTGATGATGCACATTTCAAAATCTATCCTGTAGTGTCAGGGGTAAGATAAAGCCATATCCATACGATGACTACAAGTTAATATGATTTCTAATCAAATGGAAGCACCATACACTAATGACAAAAAGGAAAAAAAACTAAGATATTTACCATCCTCACAATATGAAATTATTAAAACAGGAAATCAATATGAAAGCACAATTGCTGATGATTGGAATCTGAAAGTTGAGAGAAAATTAAGTGACAGAACAGATGCTGAAATATTGGAACCTCAAAATGGAAGTACACAGTCAAACTTTCTCAAACTGAAATAAATGAAGAAATAATGAAAGTCTGGTGTTGCAATATCAACTAAACTATAGACACATATAAAAATGCTATTAAAGCAATATACAAATAAAATATGCCTGGTATTATTAAAAAATTGTTGCAGAAGTCCACCTGCAGGGTAATAGCGAGAATTCCATTCAGATTTAGAACAGGACTGGAGTAGAGATACCATTAGCAATATCAGATAGATTTTTGACTAAAAACAGATACTAAAATCATATTTACTTGTATTTTCCTGATAGTGCAAAGAAATTTGTCTCTCTGAATCATAGTTTATTATAGATAAAATTGCAAATCACAGTGATTCCAGAAGAATTTCCTGTTCTGCAACAAAGCATTCAGTATGGATAATATCTCAACGTAAAGCAAAAATCCTTACCAACAGGGCAATAATAAACATGATTAAACAAAGGAACATCAAAGTCATTATCGATTTAGTTTTGTATGGATACAAAACAAGTTCCTTTGAAATAACAATCAAGAATATACTGCCTTAGCCAAATATGATGCAAAATATCTTTCTAAAGTATAAAAGCATGACTTTGAGAATTAGGATGTATCTCCCCCAAGACATGGTATTTGCAAATGCTAGGCACTGTAAAAAGAAGATAGAGGAAGAATTTATGCCTTTTAAGTATGGTGTTCATGAAAATATTAATATAATCTGAACTGCCAGAAAAACAAAAATTGCATATTTCGCAAGAAGTACAGACAGAATACTCCTTAGAAGCAAAATGGCTACATTCATCTCACATATTTTGGGCAGTGTTTGGCCTGAGTTCTCTAGAGAAGCAAGACCAGGGGCTTTGACATGTTTATGCATTTAGAAATAGATTGACAGCAAGAAAATTCACAGATATACAAGAGGGTAAGTATCAAAACTAACCCAACTCAGTGCCATCAAGTTTATCCTAACTCAGAGTGACCCTATAGGACAAGGTTGAACTTCCCGTCTCCGTTTTGAGACTAACTTTCTACAGCTCCTTCTTTCTCCTAAAGAGCATCTGGTGGTTTCAGACTGATGACTTTGGGGATCACATCTCAATGCACCAGCATTATACCACCAGGCCTCCTGAAGGCATGTCCAGTCAGCCTCAAGTCTGTGTGTCAGAGAGACACTGAGGACTCTTTTGACTGCTGGAGCTATAGGAACCAATGCACATGGAGCTAAGAGGTGATCAAGAAGACCACAGCCTGGTGGCTGTCAAGCTGAACGAATGAGTCTGAGATTGGCCTAAATGATTCCAAAGTTGTCAGCCCTCTGGAGGCTCCTGAGCTCAGTAGGCAGTACCAGAGGAGGTAAGAAAGGCGTGCACCCTCCAGATCTAGCAGAAATGAGCTTGTTTCCAAACGCTGTTAATTTATCCTGAATTGGCCACATCTGGAATTAAACCTCCATCAATTATCATAGGACTGAGACCAGATTCACTTCTTGGATGCTACACCGATGATCCCTTCAGGGAGCTGATCAGAGGAAGTTAGATCAAATCATAGGAGAAACTGACCGACCAAAATGAATATACAATTTCAGTATAACAGAGCGTAATCAGAGGGACCAGATCCTACAGGGACATCATGCTTGAAAAAGTAGATCAGCAGAAGAGATGATATCCTTCTAGTGAAGGGATTGTTACATTAGTGACAACAAAATATATATTTTTGTTCTTGTGGCAGTCTATGTTATATAGGGTGGTAAGCCAGAAGGACCAACCATTGGGGGGGGGGGGATGTGGAATGCTTCATAATACTTATTTACACACAAGGGGAGAATTGATCTAGTTTCTATTCAGACCTTGGTGAATCAGCCAGGCACACAACATCCTTCACAGACCTCACCAGAAGGACATGATGTGGAAACCCCACTAAGCAAACTAGGTTTTACCTCAAACTTTCCTTGGATTTAAATCTGAAATTCCCTAATGTGAGAATTAGCAAATTCAAATATCCACAGGTTATAGAACTGGTGGTTGGTGAACTGTGGTTTGGATCTCTTGCCTTGGATTTGCCAATTGACTGATGATCTGGAGTACCATAAATTTATTCCTTTGGGCTGAGGCCCAGTGGCGTAGTGGTTGTGCGCGGGACTGCGACCCACTTGGTTGGAGGTTCAATTCCAGCTCCCAGGAGCAAAGGCTGGACCTCCTACTCCCACCACCAAAGGCAGTGATGCCTAAAAAAAAAAATTAAAAAAAATAAACTTATTCTTTCAATGCCTTTTTGGCTTTATTCTAACAGCCCTGGTGTTGATGTGGTTATGCGGTTCGTAGTCACCCATTCAAAACTGATAGGCAGGAAAGTTAGGAATAGAGGATGTTATCTACCTCAAATGTCTACAAAAGTTAGCTCTCCATGCCACAATAAAGTGGTTGTCAAGAAATCAGGCACATACTAGATACCTATAGGGACAATCCAAATCTATGGATGCTCAGAACAAGGTTAATTAGACATGGGTGGAAGTCAACCAGGGTACACACTGGACACCAGCAACACTACATCACACATGTGCCTGAACTCAGCCATGAAGATAACCCAATACCTTCAACCATGCTCTCTCACTCCCAAGTGTGTGTGTGTGGGTGTGGGGGGGGGGATTAATAGCAGAGACTGAAGGTAGGCTGGATTCTCTTTTCAGATGTTCTAAGGCAGGTTGGAGGGCAGGGTCTTGCCTGTGTTGGCCCTCTCAAGTTGATTTGTAGAGTCCTCTTAAAGTCCATTTCTCCTTGTGAATTTTCATGTTCCTCCAAAGAGCACGTTTTTGGTTGAGAACTATCCCACAGCATTAATTATTTCAGCACTAAAAAGAACAGAGGTAAGCCATGCCAGAAAGCCAACATGGCACCATGACTCAGTCCTCTGAAATCCACACTTTGAGGTCAGCTCACGCTTTGGACAGAATCTTCTTGACAATGGAAGTGGTGGAGAATTCTCTCTGCCTTATCTTTGGAAGGCTTTCTTTTTGGAAGTAACTCTTCACCACTTAAGTAGAAGTGTAGGAACCCTGCGATCTAGTGGCCTAGCCTCAGACTTCTAAGTATTGGGCTTACCCTGAAAAGGTTGCAGTGTGACACCACTAGCCTCTCCATGGGAGGGAGTTTAGGCCTTTTGATCCCATAGGCATCAATGAATTGGCAGTGCATGCAACCACTCCACCTTGTCCTGTGGAGTTGCCATTTAGTCAGAGTTGAATCTATGACAGTGCACTTGTGGTCTCCTGAGTCCAGAACCTCATGTAGATTTCAGCACCACATACTCTGACAAGGTGGCTGCTGGGACATTATATCTGACTCACCCATCTGTGCTTGTCTTCTTTTTTTTGTTTGTTTGTTTTTGTCTTCTTATAAATGTTTCCAATCCCTGCTTGCGCTGTTTGCTGCTTTCACCTCCTTTTCTCTGAATGTTGCCCTTGCAGGCCCGGCGCACTTGTTCCTGAGGACCACTTGAACCTTCCTTTTCCTTTCTGGCACCTTCCATGCCCATGGTCACTAAGATCCTTTTCTCCTTCAATTGCCACTAGTTCTGCTGTTTAATCTGTCAGTTTCTCAGTAGAAGTGCACCCACTTCTCCCCAGGTTTTCTCTTCTTCTCAGTCCATCAGCTTTCTGCCATTTTACAGGACACATGAACTAAACACATGAACCTCTGCTGACTCATTGCAAAGATGAAGTCTCTTGTTCCACCCCTGGTCCCACCCCTTGTTCCTGGGGCCCATACCTATTAGCGACCCACCTATTAGCTACCCAACCCCTTGTAGATCCCACAGGCGTCCTTCCTCCACTTTATAGATAGATAAACCAGCTGTTTTTTTTTTGTTGTTGTTGTTGTTTTCTTTTCTTTTGGTCCTTGTTTCCTTCTTTGTTTTTCCTTTGACCAAACATTGGCCAAAAGGCATTTGGAAGTTAGGTCACAGAACGATGGCTAATCCTGACCTTGCCCAGATTACTCAAGAGGCTTCTTAAGTACAGCCTGTGTCTCCTGCCTGCACACAATGGATGGGTCCATATACAGAGCTATTTACATCCTTGGTACAACCTCATTGGATTAATGACTACATGGCCAAGTATTGCAATTTCCCTAGAGATGACTGCATTCAGATTGGGCAATTAGATAGGTCCTGATGATGGCATTGAGTAACCAGTGGAACCTAATGTCGGACTTGCTATCTAGAATATGGTCGAGCATGTGGTAGATTGGCCTAAAGCTGGGTCCCAAAACTGCAAGGATGGGGATGTCTGTCAGAGGCTCCTAGGTTCCTGAACACTGGAAATTCTGGTTAATTCCCGAGGATTCTAGGCTCTCTAACCATTTTCTGTTTTGTTCTAGATGCCAAGCAAGAGTCTGGTCCCTTGGCAATACATCGGAGGTCTAGATTTGACTCACAAAGGCTAAAGAAATGGAAGCAAGTGTTATTCTGTTGCTACATCTGGGCTGAGGAGATTTGAGGTGACAGGAATTTCTGGCCAAAGCATGGCACATAATGCCTCCCTACTCTAAAACAGTTAGAGCTTTTCTGCAAGGAGGTGGGGGAGTGGGATGAGATCCCTTATGTATAGGACTTTTTTTCTCTTGAGAAACAGTCAAGACTTTTGTTTCAAATGTACCAAAGACCCTATAAAGGACCCAGTGTCTCAGCTCCAACCTACAATACCACCCTCTGTTACTGAACCTACGGTAGTCGAGAAGGAAGAGGGACCCTCTGACCATTTGGTCGAGGCAGCTAGAGAATTTGGTTCTCCGATAGGTCATAAGCCTTTCACCTTAATTTAACTCATGCAGATTAAGAGTGACATAGGCAGCTATTCAGAACCCAGAGCAGTACCTAGACATTTTTCAGAACCTCACACTCTCCTATGACTTACCTTGAGAGGCCGTACTGATAATTCTATGATAGTCTATGATAGATTTTGAGAAAGAGCTAGTACTAAAGAAAGCTAAGAAATTTGCAGATGTTTAGATATTGCCAATCCCACATTTTGCAATAGAGACAGGGAGCATGAGGCTTGGGCTCAGCAGGAAAAGGAAAGGAAAGATGCTAGCTAGACAGGCACAGGTGCTGATGTCCATAGTGAGTCAGTACCCATCTACTGCCTCTGACCATCTACTCCAAAGACCCCTGCATGGGTGACAAATTGCCATATGTGTCGGCATTCCGGTCATGGGGCAGAGGATAGCCATAATAGAAATAGACCTCCACGAGGGCCATGCTATTGTTGTAAACAAACTGGCTTTGGGCAGTGCTTGGTCCAGTGGGGAAAACCCAAGAGGAAAGTGGTCCCCTGTCAAATCTGCCACTGCTAACTGGGCTGAAGCAGGCCAGTTGATGCCACATATTGCTGTTCCCAGTCTGAAACCCTGCTTGTGCATGGATGTTGGCAGGTAGGCCAGTAATTGTTTTTCCACTTGGTGATATCTACTTTCATGTAACCTTCTTCTGTGTAGTGCAAGCAGCAGCTTTAATTTGGGAATATCTTATCATCTCTACTGTGCTTGGAGACCACAGTCCTTAGGACAAGTAGAGAGAATTAACCAACACTTACGACTATTGCTCAGGAAACTGGCACAAGTATCTCAGATGAATTAAAGAGATGCATCATCAGTAGCTTTGTTAGGTCTCAGAATTGCCTCATGGCACCCTACATGTTTAAGCTCCTGTGAAATTTTATTTGTGCAGCCTTTTCTTGTGTTCTCAGTGTAGCAATGTGCCATAAGATTAATCCAAGGCCAAGAGGCATTCCATCAATACTGGGTTACTCAGGAAATAAAACAAAACACCCCCCCCCCCAACACCCGACCCTTCTTGGAGACCGACTTCTGATAAAAATTTGGTAGGATGGGTCCCCCGATTCCCAGCTGCAGCCAAACTAGAAGGGTCCTGTCCCAGTAATACTCTGTACCCCTACTGCTGTTAATGTTCCTGGACAGAGTGTATGGATCCACCATTCAGGGACAAAACTTTGGTAGTCCTTAGAACATATCCTTCAGATCCAGATCAAATGGATTAAGATTAGTACACATTAGACACCTTAATATGGTGTTTTCTCAGCACACTGGGGGCAGATGAGTGCTCTGCAGAAAATCTTATCTCCACGTCATAGCAGTCTTTGAGTTTGTAAATGCTTTCACATAGTTCCTGTGTCTAAAGTTAGCTTGCAGATCAGGCCTGTCAAGCCAGTGTTAGGAATACCTCTGAAATTTCCTTTGGAATCTTACAGTGTGAGACAATTCCACACTTCAATGGATGTTGCCATACCACAGTTCTTGCCCTAGCTTTACCTAAACTGTTTGCCTGCTTTATCTCTTCAAAAAGTCATCAGATTACAAATGACCTGGAACCCATATTCCATTCCCAGGATGGATCAACTCAGTGTCTGGATCAACTCCAGCCCATTGATCATGGGCCCCTAAGTGGATGACAATCGCTATAAGAAAGTAGGAAGATTGTGGCCCCAAACCCCTCTTTAGGCCCATTTGTCAGCAGGAAGTAGTCAGAAGGACCCAGTCACCATCAACAATTTGGGTCCGTCCTCCTTCTGTGGAGAACATAGGTAGGAAGAATTGGGAGAGCGGACTTGTCTCCACTGAATGGCAATACTAAATGAAAATGAACGGTCTTTGCCAAAATACAGAGGTTTTAAAGAAATCAGGCTGACATTAGATACTGATGGGGACAATCCAAAGCTGGAGATGGTCAGATCAAGGACAACTACACACAGGTGGAATTCAACCTGGCCACACACTGGGTACCAGCCACATTACAGCACACATGCACCTGAACTCATCCATGAAGATGGCCCAATATTCTTAATCATACTTCCCATATTGACCCCAAGTGGAAATAGGAGAGAATAGATAGTAGAGAACAAGGACAGACCTAGATGTCTTTTCAGATGCTCTCTTGCAGGTGGGAGGGTGGGATACCTCCTTTGTGTACCCTCTTGGGACTCATACTCTTCTTCCCTTTTCTGTCTCAGGACTCCTCCTTTGATTTTGTGGACTCCTCTTAATGGTCATTTCTCCATGTGGTTTTTGTCCTCCTTAAAGTGGTCATTTTTGGTTGTAAACTCTCCTACCATGTGGCCATGCACATTTTCCAGATTTAGTGCGTATGGTCTGAGATCGTATTCCCCTCCTAAAAGTTCATTAGATTTACAAATGTTTTCTGCTGTATAGATTCTTTGAGCATTGAGAAGTAAGAACTGAAGTAAACCAGCCCAGAAACCTAAAAAAAAAACCACCAGCAGCTCCTTGGGAGAAAGACTGGGCTTTGTCCTCCCTTAAACAGTTACTGTCTGAGCATGGACTCCTAGCAGTGAGAGGAGGCCTAGCAGTTATGGGTTGGCAGCAGTGATCAGCAATGTCATCAGTTCGAATCCACCAGCCACTCCCTTGGAGAAAGACAGGTTTTCAACTCCAGTAAAAAGTTACAGTCTCAGATACTGGTAGTCAGTGGGTCTTAAACCCAGACACATGGGGTAGTTCTAAGTAGGCATCCACTCCATGCCAGTACATTTGGAGTTGATGCTTCATTATGACATGTATTAATCTGATAGGTTAAGTTCTGTCATTGTAATGAGCATTATTGAAAGTTTTATCCCATTACCAATAAAAAAAATTAAATGGAAATCCCAGAAAACTTAATTATATTCATGGGGACCCTGAGTATAGAAAAGATGTAGCCATTTAAATAGAACAAGGGGGAGATTACATGGTTTACAATAAAGGCATGTTTGAATCTGGGATGTATATTGTGACACCACACTGAATTCAATCTGTATGTTAAACAATTAATTCCAGAAATTAAACTTTATTGTGTAGGAAATCGCATTAGTATTAGAAGAAGACTCATTAACAACCTGATATGCAGATGATACAATCTTGCTTGCTGTAAACACAGGTGCCAAAGTAAAGCAATTGCTGTCAGTTTGTCATGCTATGGCAGCTTAGGCATTGCAGGGATGCGGCAAGAAATGAAACCAGCATTTTAAAGGCCAGCACTGCCAATAAGGTAGATACATTTCAGTGGAACTTCCAGATGAAGAATAGACTGAGAATAAAGAACAGTCTATCCACACTTGAGGTACTCACCACTGAAAATATCATGAATAACTGCAGAACATTGTCAGAAATTGAGTTGCCAGATGAGATTAGGAAGACAGACAATTGGCATATGAATGGGAGGAACTGCCCCATTAAGCAGTTGTTCGGGGCTGCCACTTTGGTTACTACTCAGAGTGGGAGGAAACACTCCCAAATCATGCAAAATTCTCACATTTGTTATTGCGTTTGAGTCCATCATCTCAGCCATTGTGGAAAACTGTAGCGTCAAGAGTATATTTTGTCACTGCTCTGCTAATTTCTCCCCAACGATGTCATTATTAAGGAACTAGTTTTTCCTGATAAGAAGTACAAATTATTTGAGACAAAATCTCATACTTATTGCCTCTAAGTAGCGTTCTGATTGTACTTTTTCCAAAACAGATTTTACTGTTGTTGTTCTTATGAGGGTTCATGAGACCATCAACATTCTTCGTTGAAACAATAATTTAGACTCATATTTCTTCATTCTTCCTTATTCAATGTTCAACTTTCATATTAGAGGGAAAGCACTAACCAAATAAAGCATAACTTTAATATTATATACAAGTAAATATTACTAAAATCATTTAACAACAGTTGAAGTAATACATTGAAAGGGAGCTGCCAGAGATTAGAAGATGATATGGAAAAGGAATATCATTGCTGATGAAATAAAGATCTTGACTGAAAGCAGAGAATATCAGAAAGATGTTTTCTTGTGTTTTATTTACTATGCCAAGTTATTCAATTGTGTGCATCATAAAAAAACTATAGTTAACCTTGAGAAGAATGGGAATTCCACATTTCATTGTGCTCCTGTGAAACTTATACATGAATCAAGAGGCAGTTGTGTGAACAGAACAAACGGATAGTATTTGGTTTAAAGTCATGAAGGCATGCTGAGGGTTTTATCATGTCACTCTCTCTATATGAGGAGTTAATAATCAGAGAAGCCGGACTATCAGGAGAAGAACACAGCATCGGGTTTGGAGGACACCTTATTAATTACCTGATACACACACAGTCGACACACTTTCCTTGCTGAAAATGAGGAAGACCTAAATCCTCACTATGGAAGAGTAAGGATTGAAGCCTTTAGTATAGATTACAACTCAATATAAAAAGACCCAAATCCTCACAAGTAAACCTGTAGGCAACATTATGATAAATTTAGAAATGGTTGCACTTGCCAAGGATTTTGTTTTTTGGACCTAACAATGCTCATGTAAGTAACAGTCAAAAGATCGATGGGCAAATTGCATTAGATAAATATGCTGTAGAAGACCTCTAGAGTGTTGAAAAGCAAGGCTGTTACTTTGAGGACTAAGGTGTACCTGAATCAATCCATCATATTTTACTTAGCCTACTATGCTTGAGAAGGTTAGATATTGTTTAAGGAATACTGGAGAAGAATTAGTGCACTTTAATTATGGTGCTGTAGGCAAAAATGGAATGTGCCATGAACTTCCAAAAGGACAAAATACTCTGTTTTGGAAGAAGTACCACCAGGGTGGGCTCTTAGAGGCAAGATTGTCAAGACTCAGAAAGACTTTATCTTACATATTTTGGACATGTTGTAAGGTAAGACCAGTCATTGGAGAAGCACATCCTGCTTGGCAAGGTAGGAAGAAAATGAAAAAGAAGAGGTCCTTCATGTATATGGATTGACACAGTGGTTGCAACAAGGGTATCAAGCATAAAAGCAATTGCACAGGACAGGGCAGTGCTTCATTCTGCATTGCACAAGAACCGGCGTCTAAAAGGGTCTCAGTTCAGGTAATCCCTTTCCAAGGATTTGCTCTGCTCTTGGTCATTATTTATTAGTGGCAATAGATTCCTCCTTCTCTGCTTCTCTACCTCTTTATTTCATATAAGATAAAAGTGTAATTCAAGTTATGGCACGGCTGTGAAGAGCTGTCACTTAAAATGGCAATCAAGATGCAACTCAAGGTACAACATACTTTATTTCTGTCAGAGAATTTATAGTATAGAATGATGACATTATTACATAGCTGATTAACTACATTTTTTACTAACTGCCAACCTGCTGAGTATCAAGTAGATATGTATTTTGGCAAGGGGAAAAATAAAATCCAAAACATAGGGCGTTACAAAACCAAACCCAAACTGACCATTGATTCTGACTCATAGCAACCTTACGTGAGGTTCCAGTGGCTGTAAATCATTCAGGGAGCTTCACTATGCTCCTATATCGGTTCTGTTGTGTTCAAACTGCTCACTTTGCGATGGACAATCAAATTGCAAACCTTAAGAAGTATTCCTTATGCTGTTAAATGTAGTAGATAACCCTGTTCTGAAAGCCAAATGGCACCCTTCCCTAGGGTTAACTTGGAGTAACTTTTTTCAGTCAGTGGGGTCACAGAGAACAAAGACTGGGTCAGGAAAGACTAGGCATAACTGGTAAGCATGATAATGATGAACAAAGTGAAGCATATCGTGGTCAGCAGGGGGAGCAAGCTTGTCTGTTTGGAAGAAAGATGTGAACTCCAGGAATACTAATTCTGCAGCCCTGTTGATGATCACAGTGTTAAAGACAAATGCCTTGCAAACAGAGCCCTGAGTTCACCAACGACACATTGCTGCCCCTTCATGTCATCTCCTTTGAAAATGTCCAGCATTGTATTTTAAAAGAAAGTTGGTTTGATGGAAACTAATTTAAAAAATATATAAATACAAAAAATGAATTAATATCTGGCACTCAATCTTGTTTTGCTTTTTGCCTCATTATTGATTTTTGAATATATTCCAACTTTATAGTTGCTATTTATTTTGTGAATTTTAGTTGCTAATTATATCATTCTCTATACTTTGTCTCCACTTGAAATATTGACACAGAAATTTGATTTAACTAACATGCTAATATTTTTTAAATCATCGTTTTTCACAATATATAAATACATGTATTGTGCCATGCTTCTTCACATGCCTGCTGCTCTCATCATTCTCCAAACATCCACTTTTCCACTTGAGACCTTGACATCAACTTCTCATCTTTTCTCCTCCATCTTTGCTCCCCGCTCACCCACCAACACTCAATACTTTATAAATTATTACGGTTTTGTCACAACGTACACTGCCCAATGTCTCCCCTCTTCCACTCCACCAATGTCTGTCCTCCCTGTAGGAGGTTATGTGTAGATCTTTGTAGATGGCTCCCCCTCTCTACCCCAGTGTCCCTCCACCCATTCAGTAGCTCCATTTTTATTACTGGCCCCAAGGGGTAAACTATCCTTGATTCCCTGTATTTCCATTTCCCATCTCCACTAGTGTATGTCCTCCAGTCCAGCTGTATTTGTAAGGTAGAATTGGGACCATGATAGTTGGTGGGAAGAAGTCTTCAGGAATTAGAGGAAAGTTTTATGCTTCATCTCCACCTTCTGCACCTTGA
>PVJH01015868.1:0-52136 GCA_004026705.1 Nesogale talazaci
GGGGAATTCAGGATAAATGATCCCTTCATAACCAGTGGTGATACTGGGAGGGTGGCAGGAGGGTGGAGTAGAAAGGGGGTACCAATTGCGGGGATCTACATATAACCTCTTCTCTGGAGTACGGACAACAAGGAAGTGGGTGAAGGGACACATCAGATAATGTACGATATGAAAAAGTAATAACAATTTGTAAATGATTGTGTTCATGGGGAGTGAGATGGGAAGGGGGGTGAGAGGGGAAATATGGGGAACTGGTACTGGGGACCTAGGTGGAAGGAGGATGTTTGGGGAGCAATGATGGCAACATGTGTGCAAATGTGGCGTATGTATTGATCATTATGGGAGTTGTATGAGCCCCCATAAAATGATTAAAAAATATTAAATGCAAAAAAAAAGAGCAAGTTATAGCATCTCAGGAATATATTGCAAGCTGAGCCCCTGTGGCACCGTGATTGTGTGCGGGACTGCGGCCCACAGGGTTGACGGTTCAAATCCAGCATCGCTGCCCTGGTGGGAGTAGGAAGCCCAGCCTTCCTCCTGGAGAGCTGCTGCTAGACTGGAACTTGTAGATAAGATCCCTCATCACTGGGAATCCAGGACAGATAACCCCCTCGGAACAGTAATGGGAGTAGCAATACCATGAGGGAAGGGAAAAGGCTGGGGAGAAGGAGTGAACTGAGTATAATGATCGATATATTAATACATCCCACAGAAGGGGGGTGGGGATGAACAACAGAAGTGTAGGTGAGGGAAACTGCAGATGGTGTAAGGTATGAAAATGCTAATAATGTTTAGTTTATCAGGGGTCCATGAAGGTGGTGGTGTGGGGGAGGGTGGGGAAAAAGAAGCTGATACCAAGGGCTCAAGCAGAAAGAAAATGTTTTTAAAACAATGATGGATGATGTCAACATATGTACAAATGTGTTTGATACAATTGATGTGTGGATTGCTACAAGAGCTGTAAGAGCCCCCATATAATTATTAATAAAAATGTATTGTAAAGTCCACTCTTGCAACCCATACTTGAATGAACTCTGTAATGTTCAATAATTTATTCTTAGTCTCTTCCTTTACATTCAGTGGCGAGAGCCTCATCTCTCCAAGGAAATGAATTTTGCCTGTAGTCATCTGGGTGCATTAGATAGCTTTCATGTGTTGAGTTGAAATCCGCAGTCAACCTAGTTTCAGTTTCATTGTGCTGAACTTTGAGACACTGACACCCACTGGACTGTATGTATTTCTTCAAGCAATTCGAGGTAATCTCTGGACATTCCTGGAGCTTTCTTTGTTCGTTATGCAAAAGATCGTAAGTTTTATCAGTCGTGTCTCATAAGATAGGGATGAAATCTTGTTCCCTTGTGCTGGTTGTAAACCCTAATGGAGACCAACACTTGATGCTAATGGAGATAAATGTATGTGATTCCTCAGTCTTTCCCACCAAACACAGGTTTTTTGTAACTGGAAACCTGTTTGTAAACTGCTGTCGCATCCATTTCGATTCCTGGTGGCCCTAGAGAACAGGGGAGAACCGCTTTTGTGGGTTTCCAAGACGGAAGCTATTTATGGGAGGGGAAAGCCTCCTCTTTCTTACAAGGAGCACCTGGTGGCTTCGAACTGCTGACAAGGTGGCTAGCAGCCCACGGAGTTGGTTTCTTAGGCTAACATGGTCAATGAACACACGAGGGATTAATTGAAGGGCAGAGAGAGAAATGGCTCGGCACCTTTCTGGTTGCCGTAGTTTGAGGTTCCTTTAAGACCTGCTTTGCCACACTACTGGATTATACATCGCTTGAGGTGGGGAATGTTGAACCCTGTCATCTGGCTGACTGTTGGTGACCTGCCTCACTGTTTGCTACCTGTGGTCCTCTCACCTGAATTGCTCTACGGAGGACTACCCGGTGGCCCTCAAGACTTGAACTGCCGGTGTATTAGCTGTCTCATGGAAGGAGTTGCACTGAGTCATTTGTACTGCTTTATAGATTATTTAACTGTTTATTTCTTGTCATCTTCTGTTTTTTTTTTTTTTTTTTGCCTTCTTTAGTCCCACATACAACCACTACGCCCCCAGGGCTCAGCCCCTAAATGTTTATTTCTTTTCTTATCTATCTATCTCTCTCTCTCTCTCTCTCCCTCTCTCTCTCTATCTATACATACACACATATTATATTTTCCTTAGTATGTCTAACATAGTAACCACTATACCACCAGGGCTTCTAGGTGGCTTATTAAGGAACCCCAAGCTGACTCTGACTAGTGACCATGTCCTGCACCAACTTCACTACTACTGTCATTCTCCGGTGCGTGCTTGTGGTCCCTGTGTATTGTCAGTACCTTCTAACACTAGGATGTCATCTATTTGCCCTCTTTTGGACAAGATTGTCTTGCAATTCATATGAGTTCTATTGGCTGGATTTTCAGAAGTAGATCACTAGATCTTTCTTTCTACTTGGTGTAGGGAAAGTTGCTGAATTCAGTGTATTTAAGTGATTAATGTAAAATTTATCCAGTTGAGTGGTGGTAGTGGTGAGGTAAGGAGTGGAACTGTTCTTTCACTAAAGAAAGAGGGATCTTACTCTTCGTTGCCTATGTCTTTAAAGGAGTCTGGCCCATGCCTAGATAGCTGCCTATGATTGGTGGAAGACCCTTCTCCATAGTAGGCCGAAGTTGATTCCTAGAAAGTGGTCAGCTCAGGATGTTGCCACCTTCTAGAACAGTGGTTCTCAATGTGGGGGTCACAACCCCCTTCACAGGGGTTGCCTGATTTATTACAGTAGCAAAATTATAGTTATGAAGTAGCAACGAACATAATTTTATGATTTGTGGGTCACTACAACATGAGGAACTGTACTAAAGGGTTCCGGATTAAGAAGGTTGAGGAGCACGCTTATAAAACTTTTAACAGAAAAGTGACTTTTTCAAGATTTCAGTATACTGCCCTTCATGGGAAATTTAATGAATTCTGGCTGCAGTGTCATGATTTTGACTTTTACCTGGGTGGAAAAAAATGGTCTCATTGCTTGTAAGCAGTACTGTCACTGGGCAGGTTTATTTCTTCATTAATTTGCTGATTATTATAACCTATCAAAATGTCAGGAATCATTTTTTTGTTTCCTTTAGCCATGAGAATCATTCTTAAAAACAAGCACACAAAAAACTGGCATTGATGCCAATATTTAAACATTGTTCTGTAGCTGGATTTACAAGGCATACTGCCCCAAATCTAGTTACGTCTCACAAGATGTTGTGTATACCGTTCTGGAACTTTCAGCCTTGGAAACCAGACTAGGTTTTGTGTGTGTGTGTGTGTGTGTGTGTTTCTGTAAATGTGCTGCTGACCACGTAGAGATTGAGCATGGCTATGTTCCAAGATGTGTGACATCTCAGAAAGTCCGGCTTCTGGTTGGTGTTCGGTGCTGTGGAGCCGCTTCCTACCTCTAGAGACCTGGTGCACCCGAGGATGAACCCCCACCCAGTCCTCTGCCAGACTCACCACCGTTCCTTCGTTGGAGCCCGTGTTGCAGCTGCAGTGTCCATCCATCTTGTGGAGGGAGGGTCTTCCTCTTTGTCATTGCCCCTAAGAAGCATTCTGACTGTACTTCTTCCAAAAACAGTTGTTTGTTCTTTTTGCAGTCCATGGTACTTTCCATATTCCTCACCAACAGCATAGATCAAATGCATTGATTTTTCTTCAGTCTTCCTTATTTAGCGTTCAACTGTAACATACATAGGATGTGATCGCATGACTTGGGTCAGGATTTCCTTAGTCCTTAAAGTAACATCCTTGCTTTCCAACACTTTAGAGAGGTCTTGTGCAGCAGATTTACTCAATTCGATACATAAATAAGGTTTAGAGGTAGAAATAGTCCCTGATTTACCAAAGTTCTCCTTTAGGGCCTGACTTTATTGTGAATATACTTCTTAAGTCACTTTAATGATCAGGATCCCTTTTTCCTTCCAACCCTCTTTGAATTTTCTTACACACAACTTTTTAGAACCCTTGCTTATTCAGATGGTACAAGATGGTACATCAAGGCTGCTTACTGTGCATCTCTCCCCCCTAGTCACCCCTCCCCCCCCCCCCGCCAACTTCTTTATTTTCCAGTGGGCAGCTTACTTAATCAAGGGAATGCAGTGCCTGTATCCGTGTTTATAAAAGTGTGCTATTCCTTTAGCCAACATTGAAATGTGTGGGTCTAAAGCTTTAGGTTTTCATAACTATCCTTTGTAAAAAAGAAGGGGGAGGAGAGGAAACCTTCTGCATTGCATTGTTCTCTGCTTTTCAGTATTCTTTCCAAGCTGAAAATGAGCAATAGGGGCCAAATATTAGTACTAATTCTTTTATTAGCACACTTTCTTCCTGTCACAATTGTTCAACCCTCTTAGCCCCCTGCATGATGAATAAAGTCAGAGTTTCTGCCCCAGTGCTGTCTGGTACAAATGTGTTCTGCCCTCTGATATAAAATCAGGCATTGGCGGCATAGCCCAGTCGGGAGTGTACAGCCGGATGAATCTGCATGAGCTATGTGCTCTGCCAGAGTTTGCTCTTCCAGATCGCAGTGAATGCTTGGCTCATGTCTAATTTTGTGAGGGAAAAAACCATCATATACAGTGCTAGACCTTGCTAGAAATGAGCTGAAATTGAGCTCTGACTGATCAAGACATGCATCCAGCAACCTCAAGTGAGCTTTTATCCCCAAATGGGGTCCCTGTCTCCAAGATTAAGGAAGTGGTGCAACATTTCTACTTGTGAGTTGGAAGGGTAGTCTCAACCCTGACTGTTGGTTGAAGATCATGTGTTTATTTTTCTCTACTGCAGAATGTTTTAAGTTCACTTGCATATATAAACATCTCAACTTCCATCATAACTTTGCAGTGAATTTACAGAAAGCAGATTCCAGGAGACATTAAGATAAGCATTGCTTCTGAAAGCATGATAAAACAAAAGAAAAACACTATCTTAGTTTAAATGGCCTTTAGGAATGCTTTAATCCTGGGGTTTCAGATTATTTGTTTTTTTGGCAGTACCAGCTAGATACATACTGAGAATATGGGAGAAAAAGTGGTAGGTTTACTGTTTTTGCCCCTTTTGAGAACTTACCTAAATTTTTGTGTTTAAAAGATAGCCTTTGTGTGTGTGTGTGTGTGTGTGTGTGTGTGTGAGAGAGAGAGAGAGAGAGAGAGAGAGAGAGAGAGAGAGAGAGAGAGAGAGGTGGGGGGGAAGTGATTACAGTTGTATTTTATTGAAGAAAGACAGGCATTAGTGAATTGAGATCTTCTGAAGAAAGGGATGATACTTTTTTTCCCTACTGACACAGTTGCAACCAGATAGGTAAGTGTAATTATGTTTCTGATTAAGTACAAATGTTGGATTTATTTTAAATTCCCCCTCTCTGATTAGCTGACAGGTTAAAATAAATTTTTCAGCTAAGTGGCACTAGCATATGCCAGTATTGTATTCTTGTAGTTTACATAACCAGCATTCCCCAAAATTCCTACTTAAGATATTTTTCTGTTGGCAAAGGGCATTTAGACGAATTCTAGGATTGGAACTCAATCCCCAAAGATCCTTCTTTTAATATGACTCTCTGCAGAAAAGTTTTAACATGGCAGGCTTGAGAGTCCTGCTAGCAAGGTTGACTTTTGGCTGGCATCTGGTATCTTGGGCAGATTTCCACATTCCCTGAAACATCAGGTTGGGTACTGTTTGTATGAGCAGTGTGTTTGATGCCTCACACCTGTTTTTCTTCTGGAGACCTGGCATTGCTATGTGCCAGGCAGAGGGTGTCTGGGGCCAAGCCCCCAACAAAACACTGGGATTCCTATGTGAAGGTGGTAGGCAGCATGTCACATGCGTTGTTATACTTTGCTGCTTGGGGAACTGAGTGTGTCTTCTGTGACCCGCTGGGAGTGGACACTTGGAAGCTTGTGCAACTAGTTTCTTTATCCTATGCCCTTTTCTCCTTGGCTGATGTTACTTCCTATCCCTCTGCTGTAATAAACCAGAGCTGTAAGATGTTTATAGAAATTCTGGGCATCCTCCTCTTGAACCATCCAGCTTAGGGGTGGCTTTAGAGATCCCTACAAATCCTTCAGCAATTCCAGAAAGTGTCCATCTCATTTCTGTGGGATCTGTGGAGTCAGGTATTTGTTCGCATTGTATGCAGCCTTTCCTTTGCTTGGTTGCACCAGGGCTCCTGGAAGTAACACATGGGATGCTGGGTGTGAAATTCTTTGAGCAACAAATCATGACCTGACTGTACAACACTATTCTTTTGCTTCTTCCATAACATATCTTGGGTGCCTATCAGATATTATTAAATATGCAGAGTATATAAAAGTCCTCTCTCCAAACCCAGGCTGCCAAATCCAAATTCCTCATTGGCCTGAAGGTGACAAGAGTGGCAGAGTTTGGGGAATGGGCAAGCTCGACACTAACTTCCATCCTCCCACATTTTCCACAGTGTGTCAAGTTCCTTCTTAAACAGTCGATTACAGTTTCCATCGATTCCAACCCTTGATTATTCCACGTGAGTTACAAGTTATGGACTGAATTTTGTGCTCTATCACGACTGTTCATATCCTACTCTCCTTTTCTAAGCTTACTTCTTCCTGCTCTCCTTTATGCATCTAATACCCTGACTAAATTTAGGTATTTACATTTTTCTTCCCTTCATCCCTTCTTTGTTGTTGCTCACCCTTTTCTTCAGCACCCCTCTTCCTCCATCTCCATCTGTGAAAATTCATGTCAAATGCTACCTCTTTCTAGCATCTAGTGTGATCACTGCACTAGAAGGAATTGGTTTTGAAACCCCAGGATGTCTTGTCATTGTCTTATGGGTGCATGTGTTAACAGTGTAAGAAGTCTTGTCAAGAGAATGGCAAAGAAAGAGCAAACCAAAGAAAGAGCCCACTGTTCGCCAGTTGATTGGGGTTCATGACACTTGTAGGACAGAGTAGAACTGCCCTATAGGGTGTACAGGACTGTCAATCTTTAAGGAAGCAGAGTACTCCATCATTCTCCTGTGGAGCAGCTGGTGCGGGGTGGCGTGAGTTGGGGGTTGGTTGTGAACTGTTGGTTTTTTGCTTAGCACCTAAGCACTTTCACCATCGTGTATCAGGGCTCACTAGCAAAGGGATACAAACAGTCATGGTAGAGCATGCTATTCAGTCCCTATCTTGTAGCTGACGTGGAAGAATCAACAGTTTGAATCTAAGGCAACCGCAATCAACGGTTTAAGAGAAGGAACCTGACCCATTGTGAAAAATGTGGGAGGATTCACCAAGGCAATTGAATTGATCTTGCAGCCAATGAAGGCAAGTTGTTAGACAAGATACACCTGTGGGCAATTAGAAACTCCAGGAAATGACGTTAGAGGAGTGGATCTCTCTGTGCTGGGGAAGAGTTAGCATGCTTGGCTACTAACCAAAAAGTCAAAGCTTTGAATCCCCCTAGAAGTATGCAAAGAAAGTCTGGTGATCTACTTCTGCAAATTCAGCCACTGACAGCCTTGTGATGCACAATTCTCTTATAAATGTGCTATTGCCATTAGTTGGAATTAAAGAAAGCGTTTTGTTATTTTAAAGGCTTCCTTTGTATCTAGTTTTGTACCAGATGCTGCAGTTGATAATCAGATAAGCATTGGGGTGCTAAACTTGAGGACAGTGGTTCAAATAAACCATCTATGTGGGAAAAGATTTGTTTGTTGCCATAAAAAATGTACAATCTCAGAAACCTTAGCTATTGTTTGTCTCAATACCTAGAGTTTAATTTGGTTTTGAAACAGGACATGATATGAATGGAAGAAGATGTCTCTTATCCAAATGCAGCACCCAGAAGAGGACTGATCTTGTTTTGACAAGCCTCTTTGCTCTTGTTCCTCTTTCTCAGTGTGTATATATTTTAAGCACTGATTTACTTCATAATCTTGTTGATTTGTGCTTTTCTTCTGACACTTGACATCTGGCACCATCTCTTTCCTTAGGATATTTCTCTGAGGTGGCTCAGGGGAGTCAGTAAACAAGGGGTTGTTTCTCAGCGAGAAAGCACATTGGGGAGCTATAGGATAATGAGCCTTCCTCTGATTCATTCTAATCATACATATGTAATAGTATGCACTGAGAATGGTTCACTGGAAAAGAGGTGAAAAGATAAAACACTGCAAACCATTGAGTAATGGCATCAAGGTTCTCAGTACCCAAAACCAAATCTGTCATTGAGTCAATCCCGATACATAGTGTAGATGGTTTCCAAGACATCGTGAACTCTAACAGAAGAAGATACTCTCATATTTTGGGTTGGAACTGCTGGCTTAGTGGTTGGAAACCCAAGACATTTCCAACAGCACAGCTGGAACTTCATAGTTTTTCTCAAGATAGGCCTTCTATTGAAAAATACTTTTCTACCTCGAGGTAAAACCCCCAAATATTAGGGCCTTCAAGGAGGGAATTGGAATAGACCTGAGAACTTTGGCACAGGGAATACATAAGGCTATGAGAAATAGAGCAAGGCACAAATACAGATTAGGCACAAATTGACAAGTGGGCTATACTGAAGATAAAATACCTGTGTACGTTGAATGACTTCACCACGAGAGTAATAAGAGAGCCCAGACTTAGAAAACATCTTTAGCTGTGACAGATCAGACAAAGGCCTTATTAAAATTTCCAATATTCTGCTACCTTCCCAAAAGAAAAATCTAATTGCCCACTGAACAGGTGGGCAAGAACAGAAGTTTCACAGGAGCAGAAATCTGAATGGCCAATAAACACATGAGAAAATATACCAACACTAGCCATAAGAGAAATGCAAATTAAAACAACGAGATGTCACCTAACACCCTCGCAGATAGCGCATTTCAAAAAACCAGAAAGCCATAAAGGTTGGAGGGGTTGTAGTGAGGTAGGAACTCTCATCCACTGTTGGTGGACCTGTGGCTGTATAAAGCTACTACTGAAAGTGATTTGGTGATACCTAAGACAGAGAGAAATTGAGCTACCATATATGATCCAGCAGTCGCCCTACTGGGCATATACTGAGAAGAGATAGAAGCCAACCATGGCCAGACATCTGTGCTGCTGTGTTCATCATGGCACAGTTCACAATTGCAAGGAGTTGGAAACAACCTAAATTTCCATTAATGGATGGATGGATTAAAAAACTGTGGTCCAGACATTCAGGGGAGAACTACGCATCACTGAAAGGCAGGGATGAACAACTGAAGTACATTGCTGCATGGGAAGAACTGGAGGAAATTATGCTTAGCAACATAAGCCAAGCACAAAAGGACAAATACCACATGAGTCTGCTGAGGTAAGCATAAAAATGCAAAGGGGGCATAGGGAAAAAAACTACTGTATACAAATATTTCTGGGGTGAGGGTCATGGGCCAGACCAAATCCAGGGGTACATATGGTAGCCAATTAAAAAAGAGGGGGGCGGTGAAGAACAACAAAAAAAGACATGTGTAGTGGGGGAACAGGGCACTAGCCCAGCCAAGGGGTGGGGGGTTGTTCCTCTCTCCACAGAATTCAACCCGGTGCTCCAAGAAGTGAATGCAACATGCTGAAATAATAAAGCCAGGACCCAATAGTGAGGTTTGAGGGAATAACTCTATTCCCAACTCTCTGGACAGCCCCTCCTCCCCATAGAATTCACTTCAAAGGACAGCCCATGGAGAGGAACATGTCTGATCAGAACACGCAGGAGCAAACAAAGGGAGAGGCAGAGAGAGGGGAGCACATCTCGGCCCATCAAGCTCTGAGGATGATATTTCCACTCAGAGCAGCCAAAGCACAGAGAGAACCAACAGGCCAACCCCACTAGAAGATAGGATGTCCCTCGCTGAGCCATAGCCCTCCAGGGGACAACATTGAAAACATAGTGCAGAAATTGCACCTAATCTGACTCAATCACACTGAGGCGAAACACTAAGGGTGCGCAACAGAACAGCAAGGGGAACAGAGCAACAAAGCCCCCAGGGAATACCAAAAATAAACTTTGGGTCCAAGGCATGGCACCCCATCATACTTGATCGGAAAACACTCCTAAGGGTCAACAAACAGACCTTCAACTATTTACAAGCTTGTGGGTACCCCCCACCTTTGCTTTTTGTTGCTGTTTTGTTTTCTTGTGTTCCTTTGATTTGCTCTGTCTTGTCTTTGTGCATATTATTATCTCTGCAGGTCTATCTAGATTAGAAGGTGGAATAAACAAACTGGAGGAGAAAACTACACAACCCATGGTTCCTGGGGGACATGGGAGAGGTGGAGGGAGAGGAAGTGGGTGTTAACAAACTCAGGGACAAGAGGACAATAAGTGATCCAAAAATCGATGACAAGGAGGGTATAGGAAGTCTGGTAGGGTTTGATCAAGGGCAATGTAACCAAGAGGAATTACTGAAACCCAAATGAAAACTGAATATGATAGTGGAACAAGAAGAAAGTAAAAGGAAATAGAGGAAAGAACTAGGAGGTAAAGGATATTTATAGAGGTCTAAATACATGCATGTGCACATATAAATATATTTATATATGACAATGGGAAATAGATTTATATGCCTATATTTATAGTTTTAGTATTAAGGTAGCAGATGGACATTGGACCTCTACTCAAGTCCTCCCTCAATGCAAGAACACTTTGTTCTATTAAACTGGCATCCCATGATGCTCAACTTCCCAACATGATTGCTAAAGAAAAAGCGGTGCATAAGCAAATGTGAAGAAAGTTTATGGTGCTTGGCTATAAAAAAATAAAGCATCTGGCGTTTTAAAAGCTTGAAGGTAAACAAGTGGCCATCTAGTTGAGAAGCAACAAAGCTCACTGGAGGAAGCACACTAGCCTGTGTGATCATGAGGTATCAATAGAATCAGGTGTCAGGCATCGAAGAACAAAAAATCATTATTGTGAATGAGGGGGAGTGTGGAGTAGAGACCTAAAAACCAACTGTAGGCAACTGCACATCCCCTTACAGAAGGGTTGCGGGCAGGAGATGAGCAAGTCAGGGTGCAGTGTAGCAATGATGAAATATGTTTCCTCTAGTTCTTTAATGCTCTCCCCTTCTCCCCCCACCCCACACTATCATAATTCTACTTTATAAATCTGGCTAGACCAGAGGATGTACATGGTTATAGATAAGCACTGGAAACATAGGGAATCCAGGACAGAGAAACCCCTCAGGACCAATAATGAGAATAGCGATACTAGGAGGGTAAGGGGAAGGAGGGAGAGAAATGGGGAACCGATTACAATGATCTGCATATAACTTCCCTCCCTGGGGGATGGACAACAGCAAAGTGGTAGAACAGAGACATTGACCCATGTAAGACATGAAATAATAATAATAATTTATAAATTAGCAAAGTTTCATGAGGAAGGGAGGGAGGAGGCAAAAAATGAGCTGATACCAAGGGCTCAAGTGAGTGTTTTGAGAATGATGATAGCAGCAAATGTACAAATGTGCTTTACAAAACGGATGTATGTATGGAGTGTGATAAGACTTGTATGAGTCCCCAATAAAATGTTTTTTTAAAAAACTTCAAGAAAATCCCAATTTTTACATGGATAAATTTGCAATATTACGATTTGAAAATGCCCTTCCATTTGTTGTGATTGTTTTAGAAACATGAAGAATTATAATGAAACATGCATTCAGTCCCATCTCAAGATGGAGTCTCGGTAGGCATTGTGACTGTGGAGTAGAGCACTTTAAGTGTGAATCTTATTTTGCTATTTTGAGGAGAAACAGAAGGCCGCGTGTTTGCACATGTTTGTTCTAGCTCTGAGAAATAACATGAAAGGGCGAGTTATTTAAAAGTATTTAGTAAGTAGAGCTGATGTTAAGAGCATGAGCTAACCTTAGTTGATTGAATTAGAAAAATAAATGGCATTATGTATTTTCACACCTATTTGTACTTTTTTCTAAGAAGCCATGAATTGGATTGGAAAGCCTAAATTTCCCTTGATTTCAGCTTCTATTAATTGAAAGTTTAGGCTAGAGAAGGAAGGAAACATTTTCTCAGAGCCCATTGTGTGCTCAACTTCATTTATTTCCCATGTATTTTTTAATGCAGTTTGGTCATAAAATTAGGTGCCTCGGTTAACATTCGGGCCTGCTTATAGTTGAGTATATACAGTACTCCTTTATTTACTTATCATTGCAACTTGTAAAGAACGATCATATTTTCCTTAATGTAGAAAAATCATAGCTCTTCAGCCTTAAGAACTGAATAAAGGTTAACAAAACATAGCAACACAAACCCAAGTCCAGTGCCATTGAATGTATTTTAACTAATAGTGACCCAATATAGTGTTTTTGAGGCTGTAAATGTTTCCAGAACAGCCGTATCTTTCTCTTTTGGAGTGGCCTATGGGTTTGAACAACCAGTGTTGCTGTTAGCAGTCTTAACATCTAACTTAACAACACCACTAGGGCTCAGTGTAGAGCTCTGATTGAATGGTGTGTACTGTTTGGTTATTAAATATCTTGCATCTCACTAGGGAATACATGCTCTTTTTAAAAGTTTTATTTTATTTTATTTTTATTTTTGGGGGGCACCACTGCCCTCTGGTGGTCATGGGAGCTACCCAGCACTGCTCTTGAGAGCCGCCACTGGATTTGAACTGCCAAGTCCACAGGCCGCAGTTCCGAACTCAACCACTTATGCCACCGGGGCTCAACCCGATTACATGTTCTTAAGCAGCCCCTTCCCAACCCTGTATAAGATGTTAGGATCCCCCTTTAAATGAAAAGGTTGTTTTCATAAATTCTTCCAAATGAAAAGATGAATAGTAAGGATTTGCTGGTATCCTTTTTATGCCCGTTTAAGCAAGAACTTACAGTTATTATCTGAAGTCATTGTAAGTGAATGCTCATGGAACTAATGAAACATTGAAAGACTAATTATTGCTATGCAATCTTCCTAGAATTATTATGTTTGTTGGTATAATCCATTTAATTCAAGGCAACACATTGTAATTATATTTATTTTCTTTTTACACATTATCACACAAGCTTTATCTTTTATATCATTTTAGTGGCAACTACTTCTACTTGAAATGGCATAAAAAGCCTACCTTCTCTCTGGGTGACATGGTCTTAAGCTTAGACATAAATGAAATATAGCATGAATTACAGAATCTTTCCAAATGACATGTCTAGAAGCATATTAAAGCACCTTTTTTTTTTTTTTTTGTCTAACTATTGGATCACAAGCAGACACAATGGTAGCATGGTGTGTTTTCCCAAGATTTATTACATTAAAGCTGGGGCTATTTTTCTGACAAGTAAAATTAGATATTATATCTCATGATTGTAATTTAAGGTGATGTGTTGGATTGGGGTCATGAATATGACCCCAATATGGGGTCTAATATCTGAGTATCAGATGGTTTGTAAAACAAATGTCTCATTCAGCTAGTCTTATAGGCAAACTTCTTTACTATTGTGTGCTTTTACAATTATCTTTAATTATGATCTAAAACTGAGGTAGCTTTAGTCTGTCTCGACTTAGTGAAGCCTCTGCATATAAAGTTTAGTGGTTCAAGTCCTCCATCCTCTCTGTAGGAGAAAGATGTAGTTGTTTGCTTCTGTAAAGATTTAGTGTTGGAAGACATATTGGGCAGTTGTCCATACTCTCAGGTCACAATGGGTTATAGGCCTCCCTTTTGTTGTTATCTTGTGTTAGACTTTAAGCAATTTTTCTTCCCTCAGCCTTTTTTTCCCTTCTCATTTTCATGCGGAAAGAAATCCACTTTTATTGGAAGATGTTCTTTCACCGTGTGTATTAACTTCCAGTTTTCTTTATTAGATGGTTCTCAGGGTAGTGTATAGAATTTGGTTTTTAGCATCGGCTTCTCTTTGTCATCAAGTTGATTCTGACTCAGTGACCCTGTAGGATAGGACTTTCTACTCCCATCAAGAGTTATAATCTCAGAAACCCCAAGAGGCAGTTCTATCTGATCTTTCTCCCTTGAGACAGCTGGGAGTTTCAAACGTTGGACTTTGTGGTTAACCACTATGTAACCACTATTCTAGCAGGGCTTCTTATTGGATTGAACTCAGAGCCTCAAATTATTGATTTTTACCCATGTATCTTCGGGTCCCAGCACAGAACTAGGTCCAGAGTAGATGGGCAATTAGCATTTGTTGAAATGAGTGTCTTCCAATGGCTTGCATGTGTCTGGCTTCTGTGTAGAGTCACCTGACAAAGGAATGAGGTCTTAATACCAATTTTGTCTTTAAAGGCCTAATTACTTAGTTCTTATTACAAATTGGCATTATGTAATCTTTCCACTATTGGAGAAGAATTCTATGACAGCTCACTTTCTTCTGGTGAATTAATTTCTCTATCAGCTGTTATTCAAACTTGGGTTGAGAAAAATATGGACATATTGGTCCTTTAGGGTTAAAGACATTGTTTAGCAAAAGAGAGATAAAGGATTTACATCAAGAAAAAATTCCTTTCTGTTTGCAGAGCTTCTTAGCTATCTAGGCTGGGCTTAACCTCCAGGATGCAGTAAGTCTTTTGTTCTGTGATTGGAGTGTAATCTTGTAAGCTTGTGTATTGATCCCAAATGTTCATAGGTAGTGTATGCAGATGGGCTACATTAATTGCCTTAATATTACAGTTTCCTTGTTTAAGAAATAGTCTTTTGTAGGGTTTCTTAAAAATAGTGGGCAATACTCTCCACCCCCTCTGGTTTCACACCAGGCAAATTGATATTGATCGTTTTTGTTTGCAGTGGTTTTGTGAGATAGTTGCTTTATCTTATGTAGTGTGTACTCTTTGTCCTTTGTTACAGCCACAGTAGAGAATAATTTCTAAGTAATATCATCCATCAGAGAATTCAAGGGTCTTTCCTTAATTTTGTAAAAAAAATGGTATGTATGGGTTCAAATCCAGCAGCTGGAAGGCTGGGTAGCTCTCACAATCACCAGAGGGCAATGATCCCCCCCATAAAACCACAAAAAACCAAAAAACAGAACCAAAAAATGGTATGTATGTATTTTCTGTGAAAATACAGATCCCAATAAGTGTTCTAGGCTTATGTCAATATGTTCACAGTGACAGTCCAGATTGGAAAAGAACAGAGAATGTGGAAAATTTGGAATACTTGCAATTATCCCTTTCTTGGATATGAACTGTCCTATAGATGTACTAAGAGCCAACCAAATACTTTTTAGTGTTAAACCCAAACCCAAACCCACTGTCACCGTGTATGGTAGAGAAGAACTGCCGTTTGGCTTTCTGAGGCAGTCATTCTTGACAGGAGTAGAAAGCCTCACCTTTCTTCCTCGAAGCAGAGTGGTTGGTAGAGTCAAACTGTTGCCTGACTCAAAGCCCACTATACCAGCGGTTCTCAATCTGTGGTTCACCAGCCCTTTGGGGGTGGGACACCCCTTCCACAGGGGTCGCGCGATTCATAACAGTAGCAAAATTGTAGTTATGAAGAGCAACAAGAACAATTTTATGGTTGTGTGTGTGTTGGGGGTGGGGGCGGGAGGGGGCCTCATGTTTCACCACAACATGAGGCACTGTTTTAAAGGGTTGTCGCATTAGCAAAGTTGAGAACCAGTGCCTAAGTCATCAGGGCGCCAGATGGAGCTTCTGAGGCTGTTAGTTATTAAGAGTGCAGAACAGTTGGAGGGTGGGAACCGTTGACTTTGCAGTTAGCAGCCCAGCACATCACGAGCACCCTCAGGGCTCCTTCTTTAGTGTTAGGCGATACTTTATCCAATTTGTGTTTTTTTGGAATTTTAGAAAACCAAATTCTCATTTCCAGGCTGTTTTGAAGTAGTTATCACCCCTGCGCCAACTCTGCACTCACTGTCATGCTGATTTCTGGCCACACCATGTGGGTTCTGAGACTGTCTCTACAGACTCCCCCTAAAAATGCAGTTTAAGAGATGCTGGCTAGAAGCTTCTTTTCATGTGGGTCTGCTTTTGCAGGTGAGCTGTATGTTCTCTTTGTTGGTTAGTGGGAATGCCTAAGGCAGCATTCAACAGGAAGTGGAGCAGCTTGACCCTGCCTTTCCTGCTTAGCAAAGGACTACTGGCTCTTCCACAGGTCTTGGCAGGCTTAGTGCTTGGTCTTGTTAGTGTGTGTGTTTATGCAAAAGAGAGAGAAATTGAGAGATGCGGTCTGCCTAGTACAGTTAGTGCCTGTAGTTAGGAGACATAGCAGTTCTTCCCTTCAGCTAGTTCCTCGCCTTGGGTAACATGATGTGGTTGCATCCACTTTCCCAGGAAGTCCCTAACCGTATTTGTTAGCAGTGATAAAGATAATTTATTAGAAACTTGACAGATTCTTCTTGAAATGCCCTTTGGAATGAGATGGGTGGTGCCCAGAGACTGCCCTTGATTGAGGCATCTGTGATTAACAGCTTGATGAGGTTACTGTGGAAACTTAGACTCTGAGTTAGGTTGTATACATGGCCAGTTTGACCTGGACTTGCATCAAGTCAGACAGCTACTGGATTTGGCAGCGCAATCTCCTGAATGTGAGCATCCGTACAGGTGCTTAGACTGGTGCATATCCTGTGCAGAGCCCCATGATGGAGATACCGAGATCCAATGGGGGAAAAGCGCAACAGGTAAGATCCAAACTGAGTCTGAAATTTCAGTGACCACAGGAAGTACGAACTAGAGATCGTTATGCAACTGTGAAAGGGGCAAAAGAAATCTCAAACTCAAATATAATTTATAGAGATTCATTTATTAAGTCATAGCAGGACAGCAGTTATGCATCGGACTACTACTAACTGTGAGGTCAGCACAATCAGCAGCGGCTCCCAAACTCACAGAGGACGCCCTACCCTTTCCTATAGGGTCATTATGAATCAGGATCAACTCGATGGCAGTGACATTTTGGTAAAAAGGCAGAGAAGGATAATATGGACCAGGGAGATCTTCAACATGAGATCATAATGGTCTCCAAGGACTCACAGCCACAGCCACTTACACAGAGCATGACACAGAGTCATGAGTAGTGGCAGGTAGACTCATCACAGGTGCAGGCAGAACTAAGAAAGTGGGAGAAGACTCCTGATTCTGTTGGGTACATTATTTCAGATAAGAAAGCATGTAAAATTGGTTCTGGGCCTCTGACCACTTTGATTCCCCTTATGGCTCTTGACCTTGTGTCTCTTGAACATTAGTTTACATCAAGGGACACACCCAGACAAGTTCCTTTCTTTGCCGGCCAGGGTAGTCCATCAAATGCACTCTGCCTGAGGGCAAACGTTTTACACGGTGGGTCAGTAGTCACGAAAACCTCAGTGGAGCCTGCATCTCTATGGAGAGTCAAAATGGATTTAGTGCTTCCACTAGAAACTGGAGCCTTCTCTCAACCTAGTGCTAAGAATCTAAGTTCTAGTACACAGCTAAGCCATCACGCGTCTCTGGAGGCATTGGTGGCCACTGTGCGTACATTAGTTGAAAACAGGGAAGGGATCAAATCCTCTTAATGTATATTTTATGGAAAAAGAAGAACCCATAGTTCCAGAGGTCAAATAGGTGACACAGAAACACCTAGACAATTTGAAGCAACCTACAACCATATTTTGGATGAATGAAGTATGGTGACTAAGGACATGGGCTCCAGCCTGTGTTTGAATCTGGAGTCCCACATTTGTTATCTATGTGATCCATAAGTAAAGTAACTCTGTATTTCTGAGTCTTGGTTGTCTTATTTGTAAATGAGTATCATCACAGTGATTGTTGGGTGTCAGTGGTGTTGTCAGTGGTGACAATAGCTACCCCCTGTGGGTTAGCTGTGTGCCAGAGTAGAAAGCCCCGTCTTCTGGGGATCTGCTGGTGGTTTTGAACTGCTGATCGTGTGGATCACAACCAACGTGTAACCACTATACCCTCCGGGCTCTGTAAGTGATACAATGTATTAAACAATCTGCACAAGACATAACCCAAACCCCAAACTCAAGAGTCTATTCAGATGCCTAGAAACCTCTAGAACTGAATAGAACGACCCCTGTGGATGTCTAAGGCTCTAAATAGTTATGTGAGCAGAAAGCCCCATTTTTCTCCTTTTGGAGCAGCTATGGGGTTTGAACTGTTAACTCTGTGGCGAGCAGCCCAGGCTGGTGGGTTCCAGCTGCCGACCTTAGGGCTAGCAGGTGAACCTGTAACCCATTCCATCATCAGGACTCCTTAAGCAGTAGGAAATGCTCGATAAAAATTAGTGGCTGTTATTATTGTACAATAATCGTTGATTTTTTTAGTATAAATCTCTGACTAAAATCCATAGAAAGGAAGAATTATTAACCACTGGGAAAAATTTTCTATACAGAAAGCACCTGGAGATCGTAGTAAGATTTAGTATGTTTGGGGTAGAAGGACAAATTCTCAGTGAGGGGCCAAACTAGAATAAGCCTGTTTGAAGCCCCGTGTGGAAAAAACACTGTTTATTTGCCAGTTTTCTTACAGGGTATAAAAATTACTCCAAATCTCAAATATAATTTCTGGAGAATATTTAGTATGTCTCAAACAAGGAAAGGACCAAGAAAAGATCACCTGGATGAGGAAAAGATAATGGTAGCCCAGAGTTTAAAGAAAACCAAGTCATAAATAAGACGTGATGCTAAGCACGTAAGCTCTAATTTAGTTTAGTAGGATCAGCACACAGTGTATGTGTAGGTCTGGGATTTGAATTTCAGATGGCTGGATTTCATAATCTCACGACAATATTCTTGTGCTTGTTGCCATGTTTGCCATGAACACAAGCGTATTTTTTTTTTACATACTATTATCCAATATTTATATGTTTATTTTTTTTTAAAAAGGCCGGAAATGACTTCAAGTTCTGGTAAATTCCAGATAAGATCTAATCATCAGGCAGAGCAAAGTATTTTTGGACGTATATCGAGGGACTCTCATTGTCCAGTCTACAGCCTACCAGGCCTCCATGTTGTTCTCCACTCCAGAAGGCGATCATTTTTTATGGTATTGTGGCAAAGACCAGCCCTACTGATTGCTTATATGTTTACTTTTCAGGAATTAAACCTTTCAAACCGTGTCTTCCAAATGAAAGTAACTTGTTGTTGTGTGAAACTGAAGTCTAGTAAGTTCTAGAAGTGATAATTCTTTATAGCATGGCACGTTTATGTCTCTGTATCCTCTACATAAAAATACTTTGTTTATGATGCCCTTATGTGTTTGCCTCCCTAATATTAAACTCTGAAGACTTCTTAGTAATGCTTTCCTTCAACCTTTACTCTTAACACCCAGTTATACCCTCATTGATCATATTAATAATACTTTGGATTATAAAAATTAAGAGAAGCGGCTGAGCCCCGGTGGCGTAGTGGGACTGTGGCCCACTGGGATGGAGGTTTGATTCCAGCTCCATGGAGCAAAGGCTGGGCCTCCTACTCCCACCACCTGAGGGCAGTGATTCCCCCCAAACAAAAAAAAAATTAAGAGAAGCAATATAGCATAATTGTTAGGAGCTTGAATTCTAGAACCGTAGAATCAGTGGTTGAATCTAGATCTGCACTTAATAGCGGCAGTATTTTGGATAGGCAGCAGAACTTCTCTCTACCTCAATTTTTTCATCTAAATAAAATATGAGTGTACTATATAATGCTATCTCATTGGAGCCCTAGTATTGCTGTTAGGTAAAAGGTTGGACTGCTAACCTCAGAGTTGGCAGTTCAAACCCACCAACCACTGCCAGCAAGAAAGATGAGGCTATCTCTCCCATAAAGATTTACATCCCAGGTTGATGATATCAGCCATCATGCATCAAAGACCAAGAACAATCATGCTGATGAGAAGGGGGTGGGGCGGAGTGGAGACCCAAAGCCCAACTGTAGACATTGGAGGGTCTCAAGGAAGAGACGAGCCAGTCAGGGTGCAGCATAGTACCAACAAAACATACAACTTCCTTTAGTTCTTTAATTAGCCCCCTCCCCCCCCCCCCCACCATCATGACCCCAGTTCTACTTTATAAATTCGGCTAGACCAGAGCATGTACACTGGTACAGATAAGTACTAACAACCCAGGGAATGCAGGACAGGTAACCCCCTCACGACCAATAATGATAGTGATACTGGGAAGGTAGAGACAAGATGAGGGAGAAGGGAGGAACCAATCACAATGATTCACATATAAACCTGTCTCCCCTCCAGGGGAGGAACAACAGAAAAGTGGGTGAACTTCTGGCCAGATAATGTCCTATGATTCAAAAATCTTTCAAAAAATTAAAAAGGAAATTTCAATGTTGTTTACTTATCCTTTTTCAGAATAAGCATTGTGAATGGAAGATACTGTGCCTTCTGGGGACTCATCTCTATAATCCATGACCAGCGTGTGTCTGACATAAGAGCCAGAAGCCCCAGTTGTCTTTCGATTTTAATTTTCTTTTTAAAATGAATTGATTAGCCAGTTTAAAAATACTCTTGTTGTTTTTCAGAGAAAAATGATAGTAAGAATAAAGGTGAAATAAGAGGGAAGAGAATTCTGAAAAGAAAAAAAAACAATGGGCAGGGGAGTGGAATTTTGTGAGTGAAATGTTAGAATGATGCTTGCATTTTAGTATTTCTTCATTTTGGGGATGCTTGGTGGCCTGGTCTTAGGGACGGACTATAATATTTATTGTGGAAATGTGATTGACCTTAGGCCTCAATCCTCATATGATAGTTGAGGCCATTTCCATGCAGCAATAGTTTCTATTCTATCTGTTCTGATAGAATTATGATATGAAACACTACATGGAAGGAAAAAAGTGCAGCAGGAATAGGTCAGCCTTTGGTGTACATCTTTAGACATGACCAGTTTAACTTGAAGAGTCACGTAAACCAGGTGAGCTTTCAAAGGAAATGAAAGCAAGCATTCATTGCTATGACAGGGTCTTGAACAAAGTAAGCATGGTGGCCACCAAGAACAAAGTCGCCAAGGTTTATTATTTCATTTTGTGTAGCTTTTATTGTGGATACACAATAGTGATGGTTATAGTTTGGATATGTTGTTTTGGAATTTAAAATGAACGGGACTCAATTCATTTTGAAGCAAATTTCCTTGGCTTTGAGACAAGTGACTTCAGTAGAGATTTTGTTTCATATAAGAAAGGTCAACACAGAGTTATGCAAAGAATGCATTTTTAGGTCATGTGTGTCTAAGAAAGCAGGCAAATAAACATCTTCTCTTTGTGTGCTACAGAGAGGAAACACTGTTTATGGGTGTTTATGCCACTGTTTGGGTGGCATACTGTACACCCAACTGGTATGGGTTCATTTTGCAGGGAAGCCATCATCTAGTGAAATGATTGGGAGATATGGATTCCAGCACCCATATATTAAAATGTTGCCTTCAAAACCAAGCTTCCGATAACATTAGGTTCACAAATGGATTACACACTTGTGTGTTCATGTGCATAGATATATACTCCCATGTATGCATACATGCACTTGCACAATGTGCAAGCATGTATACACATAGCATGCATATACTTTAGAAATGCAATTCTTTCAAAACACATGTAGAAATTTTTGGAAAGCTTGAGATCTTTGGGAAAGACTCAAGAAAATGTCAAAAAATCCTGTAATTCTGCGAGGCTGTGGCCTCTTATGGAATCAGTCAAGTGTGGAGGTTGCAGTAAATCTTTCCAATCATCCAGTTCAAATACTGTGAACTTCTGTTGACAGAGTTTACTTTAGCATTTGTAAGTTAAATAACTGTCAAACCAGTCAGTGTACTTGTCAGTTGCATAAAAATGAAGACGTTTTAAAAAACCTCACACTTTACTCACTTCTTTTTATTGAAATTTAAAACTAGGGTTTTTTTTTAAGGGAATAGCCATATAATATTACACTTAGCATTAAAGCATAAATAAGAGGGAAAATATGATCTCTTCAGTCACTTGAGAAGTTAGATATCACTTGTCACGATCAATTTTCAGCCACAGTACTAGATTTAAAAGAAACATAGTGAACATTTATTAAAAGTGTTTTTAGTAGGTGGCTGATAGCTGGAACATCCAATTCAAATTGTCAGTAACGAAGAGAAAATGACTTCTTACTAGTAACGAACATTGAGATGGTGAAGGAAGAGGGGTTCCAGTTGTCCCAGTTCGGGTCTGGCTCCAGCTTTTCTCAGATTCTCTTTGTGTTAGCTGCTTGGTATGCTGGCCACAGACCTTCAGATTCCACATCCAGATGCAGCAAAAGTAGAGAACAGTCAGGACTCCACTCCTACAGGGCAACTAACCATTTCTTGAGGGTGCATGAGAGAGGAGTAGGTGGCTTAATATAAGGAAAACTCACTCCCCTCCAGCTGATTCCCACTCATAGTGACTATAGGCAGATAAGAACTGCCCCTGCAAATTTCTGAAGCTGTCAAATTTATGGGAGCAGAAAGCTCAGAGCAGTGGGTGGGTTCAAACTGCTGTTATTAGCTGCACAACAGACATTCCATCACATCATCAGAACACCTTCAGGACTTCGATTTTACCAGTTAATACAGGTTGGATGTTGAAGAGATAGTCAATGAGACCTATTCTTACGAGTTGGACTTTAAAAACTTCATGGAAGAATGGAATTAAAAGATAATGGAATTTCTTCCATATTTGAAGCTCCTTATATACACAAAATTGGTGGGAAATAATGGATTTAAAAAACACAAAACTATTAAAATTGCCTAGCAGCAAGATCTTTGGCTTTCCAGGATACAAGGAAAGCATAAGCAAAAGACTAACAGGTTGTATTTATTTATTCCTTATGAAGAGAAGGTATTTTTGCTAAAAGCTATTAAAAAAAGGTCCAGGGGGCTGAGCCCCAGTGGCGTAATGGTTGAGTGCGGGATTGCAGCCCATTGGCGGGGTTTAAATCCGCAGCAGCTCTCCAAGAGCAAGACTGGGCCTCCCACTCCCACAGAGGGCAGTGATGCCCCCCACAAACAAAACAAAACAAAAAAATAAATAAAAAATAGAAAAAGGTCCAAAGGGGGCTGAGCCCCGGTGTCGTAGTGGTTGAGTGCGGGACTGCAGTCGACTGGGTTGGCGGTTCAAATCCAGCAGCAGCACGGCTGGGCCTCCCACTCCCACCAGAGGGCAGTGATGCCTAAAAAAAAAAAAAACTGCAGGAGCAGCAGATGGGAAAGAGGCTCTTGCTTTCAACTTTTTTTTTTTTAATAAAGCATTTTATTGGGGGCTCTTACAGCTCTTAGAACAATCCATACATCAGTTGTACCAAGCAATTTGTACATATGTTGTCATCAGCATTTTCAAAACATTTTCTTTCTTCTGAGCCCTTGGTGATCAGCCCTTTTTGCCCACCCTCCCTCCCCCACGCCCCCAACCCCTTGATAATTTATAAATTGTTATTATTTTCATATCTTACACCATCCAATGTCTTTCCCCTTTACCACATTTCTGTTGTTTGTCCCCCGCCTCCCGCGTCCCCCTCCCCCCATGTGTGTTTATATGTTGACCATTGCAATTGGTTCCTCTGAAAAAGAGGTCCTCTTGCTCTCTCTCCTAGTTGATTCTGTCCAGAGCGCATCTGGGTTGGAGAAAGTACAGCCCGAGTGCTCTGTAGAAGGGAAGATGGTGAGACTTTCTCTCCCATGCTTTTTACATGTTATCAGGAGAGACCATCCCTGGGAAAGGACACCATTCATTGTGAGGTAGAGGGCCAGTGAAAAAGAGTGAGACCTTCAAGAAGACAGTGATACAGTGGCTGCAACTGTGGTCTCAAAGATCCTGATTTTGAAGATGGCATCGTATTTCATGCCTTTGTACCATAGGGTTCCTGTGAGTTGGTCCCAAGGGCAGTCAGCATCCAAAGTGACCGTATTCAAGTTCAAGGGTTAAGGCTACCACTCCTCTTTCAAGAATCTTCTGGAAGCTCTGTCTAGGTTAAAATTTAGAGAACCTGCTGACCTTGTGCCCTCTCTGCCTATCTCCCCTCATTCAGTGTCTTCATCTACTCTCCTTTTTGTTGATTCTACCCACCTGCCCCCCAGTCGGCTTCCATGCACACTCACCAGCCTCTTTTCTAACTTGGGGGGGGGGGTTGCACTGTAAGTTTGTCCTGGACTGCTTCTTTCATGGGGACCTTGTTCTCCTTCAAACCTCTACTTGAACAGTCTCCGTACATAGTGCCACCCCTAGTCATGCAACCTATTATCCCATCTTTTCGCCACTAGATAGTATCAGTATTTTTCCAGTTGCTGATGAGTTGTTTATGACTCATGGAGACCCCATGTATGTCAAAATAAATATGTATGCCACCGAGTTTTCAGGGGCAGATTTTCGGGGAAGTAGAGTTATAAGCCTTTCATCTGAGCTGTCTCCAGATTTACTCAAACCTCCAGGCTTTGGGGTATCAGTCAATTATAGTAACCATTTATGCCCACCCTCACCCCGAGGGATCCCCTCAGTATTTTTTGTTCTTTCTAATTATTTGTGTGATGTCTACTAGATTCTCTGTAAGAAGTTTTGTGTGTGTGTGTGTGTGTGTGTGTGTGTGTTTTTCTAGATCCTAAGTACCTAGAACAGGACTTGGACCAGTGTAGAGGCTTCATCAATATTTGTTGACTAGAATAATGAGTGAATGACTCATCCATAGATTAGAACTCTGGTTGTGATCACACAGGTGGACTGATGCGAGATATTCACAAGGACTTGGGGTGACTGATTTTCAAAACATTTCTATGCTTTTATCAGTTCCCTTATGCGGAGTTCAGCTATTTTCTGCCACCAAAAAGAAAGAATCAGAGCTTCAAGTTTTATTCTGATATTCTTAAAAACATGGGAACTCAGAACTGTAGGTTAAAAAAAAAAGTCCCCATTCTAACCAACTTCAAGTATTTCAGATATCCTATATGTAGTCACTTAAAGGTCCCATGAGCCAGTGATTCTGCAGAATTAGACACAAAAGATGCTGATATTTTTCCATCTGGATGGCCCTGCTGGCAGATGCTGAGCCCAGACGCTGTTAAGGCATCACTCCGTGTGGAATTAGCATTGTCCATTATCAGGATGAGCAGGTCACCAGTGCCAGTTGCTGTGGAGTCAGTTCCAACTCACAGTGACCACATGTAAATCAGAGTAAAACGTTGCGCTTGAGCATTTTCAGTAACTGACTTCTCAGAACAGATCCCCAGGCCTTTTTGTTCAAAAGCATCCCGGGTGGACTTGGACCTTTAACTTTTCAGTTAGTGGCCGAGTGCATTAACTCTTGGTATCTCTCCAAAACATTGAATCCATCCCATATAGCATGATGAAGGCAACAAAATGGAAAGCTACATCAAAATCATGCGAGACCAACCAACAGTGTGGCAAGGAAGGAGAACAAATGGTTCTGGAATTCCAGGCCAGCCTAAAGATGCAGATGGGATGGTGGGAACATCAATTACTTTTAAAGAACTTCCACGTTTGCACTTTTGATTTCTTTACTTAAGAAATGGTTCTTGGGTCTCTTCCATGTACCAAGCACTGTGTTCAATGCTAGGAATATCATGATAAATAGGAGAATAAGATCTCTACCCTATACACATGAATCCTGAATTCAAAGCCCCGAAGAACAAGACAAGCCATATGAGAAAAAATTGTGGTGACAGGGATCAGCTAGACCTCCCTGAGAAATGTACACCTGGGGTTTGGCCTTTCAGAGGCACACGGGGCCCTTTTTTCATGGGGTCATTGGGTAGTTTCATTGGCCACGGTGCCGATCACCTTAAATGGAAAATCCCATTCTGTGACGGGATTCTTGATTTGGTGGAGGTCAGTAAGATTCAAAGGTTACTTAGAGAAAAGCTGTTTATATTAGACTACCAGTGTTGCTTAGAGCAACAGGATTCTGGTAGATGGGGAGTACGTATGCAAACAATGCACTATGTGCAGTATGCAAACAAGTAGATCTGTGACCAGAGTGGTGGTGGTAGCTGTAATCCAAATGGCAGAGGAATAAATGGGTATTAATGTGGGGCTCTCTGGAAGTGTCAGGATAGTCTCAGAGAACCTTAGTCAAGTAGAAGTAGAATATGCTTTTTGGGTAAAAAAGGTGTTATTCGGCATTCAAAGAGAATGGGTCTTTAAAATCAAACGCGCGGAAAAAAAAAAAAAAAGCTTGTGTTCTTGTGACAAGATCAAAGCCCATTTAAATTTGGATTGGCTGATAGTCGTTTTAGAAATCATAACATTGCAGTAATCTAGTATCCTTTGGTTGAGGATAGCTTTTCATGTTGCAAAGGTACTTTGTTAACAGCTGGGGACTGTGCTGTTCCCTTAAAGTAGTTTCCATTTCTCCTGTACTCTGTGGAATACAGTTACTACAAAATGACTGTCACAGTTCATTTCTTTCTTTCTTATAAAAATCATTTTATTGGGGGCTTATACTGCTCTTAGCACCATCCATCCATCCATTCATCCATCCATCCATCCATTTGTCAAGCACATTTATACATTTGTTACCATCGTCATTCCCAAAATACTTGCTTTCTAGTTGAGTCCTTGATAGCAGCTCCTCATTTTTTCCTTCTCCTCCTCCCCCTCCCTCATGAATCCTTGGTATTTATAGATTTTTTTTTTTTATGTCTCACAAGGACCGATGTCTCCCTTCACCCACTTTTCTGTTGTCTACCCCCTGGGAGGGGGTTATAGATAGATCACCTTCCTTTTCCCCTCCTGGTGTGGCTACTCTCAGTATTGCTCCTGAGTGGTTTATCTTTCCTGGACAAATTCTACCTTATAAATCTGGTGTAGCCAGATTTGTAAGGTAAAATTGGCATCATGATGGGGGAGGAAGCATTCAAGAACTAGAGGAAAGTTGTATGTTTCATCGTTGCTACACTGCACCCTGACTGGCTTGTCTCCTTCCCGTGACCCTTCTGTAAGGGGATATTCAGTTGCCTACAGATGGGTTTTGGGTCTCCATTCTGCCCTCCTCCTCATTCACAAGCATGTAATTTTTTGTTCTGGGTCTTTGATGCCTGAAACCTGATCCTGTAGACACCTCATGATGACACAGGCTGGTGTGCTTCTTCCATGTGGGCTTTGTAGCTTCTCAGCTAGATGGCTGCTTGTTTAACACAATTCATTCCTTTAACTTGTCTTATTATGTAATGTGTTATTAGTCTCATTGATGGAAAAATCAAGTGACATTCCCAAAGATTTATTCAAGCACCATTTTGAGGAGGAGCTGGTTCCTGTCTGTGGCCTTTCAGAGAATTCTGATACCTCTGCCATACCACTGAGGTCAGCAAATGTTTGTCCTCTTGAAGTTTGTAGTTCTCCACTTCCCCACTGAGCTTCCGAGGCCTTGTATGTTGGTGACTTGGTCGGTTGGTCCAAGTTTCTCATCCTGGCCTTGCTCTGTGCAGTTTGTCAAAATGTGGAATGATCTCTTGCCTCATAGTACATATACACTGTAAACCCTTGGAAAATTTCTCTTAAAATCGTAGGTCCTGTCAGGTTCCTAGTCCAGAGCTTCTGAATAAGTATTTCTAGGATCCAAGTAAAATGAGCTGTTGGTTCAACAGTTACTGTATTTTTTGGACCATAAGATGCACCTGACCATAAGACACACCCAGGTTTTAGAGCAGGAAAACAAGAAAAAAAATATCTTAACCAAATAGTACCTGTATACTAAAATGCTTTGGGGTACCATACCTTCAGGCCATAAGACGCACCTTCGTTTCCAACCCTACTTTTGTGGGAGAAAAGTGCGTCTTATGGTTTGAAGACTAAGTATCGATACTCAGTAAGTATCGGCTCTTTGGGAAAAAGGCTTGGCAATCTCCAAATAGAGATTATAGTCTGGAAAACCCTTTGGGGTGTGTGTGTGGGGGGACGGTTGTACTCTTTCACTTGGTGTTTCTATGAGTCAGTGAGTGGTAGGCGCCTAATAAGCACCACCAGGAGGTGGGGATTAGCATTACAGCTAGCTTCTCACTAGCCCCTGCCCTCAAGGTAATGGTAATGATTTCATCACACATATTAACCTTTATTGTCATGATTCTCTTGCCGCAAAGAGCATTGGAAACAAGCAGGTTCAGTCTGGGGCCATGCCTGATATTTGTAATTATTTTCTAAAAATAACTCGACAGCTGGGTTATTTCAAATTGAATTTTTTTCTCTCTTTAGAATAGACCTGATAATTTACCTGTCTGCTCTCCATGGGCCAAGTGGCTTGATGGAGATTTGATGTTACATGTAGAGGAAGGAGACTCCTCCTCTGCCCCCCCCCCACCCTACCCCCAAGTTGTTTTGAAACAAAGGTAATTTAAGACAGTAAGGACTTAAAAATAATCCTAAAAATAAAAGTCATTTCTCTCTTTTAGAACCTTAGATACTTCTAAGGATTTTATAATTTCAGTTATATAGACATTTCAAGGAATTCTGACTGCTAACCCCCCCCCCCCCAAAAGCCAATGGTTTGAACTCACTACCTGCTTCCTAGAGAAAAGACCCAACTGTCTGCTTCCGTGAGACCATAGTCTCAATAGCCCCTTGAGTCAGTTTTGTCCTGTCAAACACATATGGAATTGACGTGAGAACCCACAACAACATCACCATGCAGGCAGTTCAGCTGAGGTCCAATATTGCCCTTGCCCTACATAGCTAGATTAAAAACTTGCTTAGGCTAAATCTTCTTCCTGTCTTGATAATTTATTTGCATACACCACAGATCCAAGAGATAGTCTGTGGATAAATGGGTAAAAGACCAGATCTTTTCTTTCACTTTTTCAAAGCTGAACTCTCTGACTGACAAAGAACATGAACTCACTTTAGGTTGCCCCCTAAAGTGGCTTAGAGTAGACTTCCTCTAGAAATGAGGTGGTCAATTCAGGCTGACCTCCCAGAAAAGCCTCCCAAGTATCATCATTGAATTCACCTGTTGGTGAGGGCAAAGCCAAAGCCAGCCCTGCCAGTGTTATCCCTTTCAAGTGTATGACCGCTACCTTCAAGTTGATGTCTATTCATAGTGACCCATTCATTGGACAGGGTAGAAGTGCCCTGAGACTATAAGTCTGTATGGGAGTAAAAGGCTTCATCTTTCTTCCAAGGACCAGCTGGTAGTTAGCAGCCCAACATATAGCTGCTATGTTATTAGACTTCTTTTAAATGCACAGGTCATGAATATATTTTCATCAAATGAAGGAAAATGAGCCGAGTCAGTTGCTCAGAGCTCAGCTAACTGCATTGCCAATGACAGGAAGGCCTTCAATTTGGGGGCGTGAGACAAGCTGCACACCTATTCAGGGCCCCCCAGGAATGATCAGGAGGGCAAGGACTCGTCTCTGGTACAATGTGGATATGAAGCTGACCAGCACAGCACTGGATCCCGAGAACCCAAAGGTCAGAGAGATAACTAGAGGCTGCCCATAGAGGAATTTTGGAGAGAACAAATGTAACTATCCTCACCAGGTCCCCTTAGAAGAGTATTGAGCTTATTGCTAGCAGTTTAACTCCTTGTTTCTTCCCTGTTGCTTTCTTAAGAATCTGTAGGAAACAATGCAGTTGCTTCATGGGAAAGTGTAATATTGGAGTCTAGCATCCTATAAATATAGACTATGCAAATTTTAGCACCATGCGAGAATTCATGCTATTATGTAGAAGTAGCTGTGCTTAGGTTAAAAACAAAATACCCATTATCATGTAGGAAGTGTTTGCAGTTCTCTTCCACATACTAGCAGAATATTGAATCATTGCTACGGTTAGAGACCTAGTTTTGTATTTTCTCTGTGCTGCTGCTCAAAAAAGTCTGGTGGCGTAGGGGTCAAAGTTGGGCTCTAAAGACATGGTCAGTAGTTTGAAAGCACCGTCTGCTCCCACAGAGAGTAACAGTGAGTCTCGGAAACTTACAGGAGCACTTCTGCCCTACCTTACAGGGTCATTGCGAGCCAGAATCCATTCGATGGCAGGGAGTTTCGTTTCTTTTTTTCTTTTTCTTTTTCGCTGCTCCTAAAAAACCTGGCCCCATCCTGTGCGCGCCGCCCCCCCCCGCCCCTGCCTCCAAGGTTCTGGTTCCATCTTCCCTCTGTTCATAAACTACCTCTGGACAGTTGTGTTGTTTTCTGTTCAACGTTTCATTCTTAGACATCTGTCATTGCTGCTGCTGCTGCTGCTACAGTGCCTAACTGGTCATCCTGGCCTCCTCCAGACCTTTCCTCCTCCCCCACTCCCCGCTGGAGGCTGCTGCTAGGGGAAGCATGCCCAGGGAGGGAGGAAGGGGGCCTGCCTCTAGGATGTTGCAGCAGAGTGAGGAGGGGTGTGGTATTGGGAGGTTGAAGGGCCGCCCTCTCCTCTCCTTCTGTCTGGGAGGGGCAGCCATTCTTTGTCCCGTCTGGGGCCCTCCTCTGGTTTCCTATTTGCAGTTACTTGAATATATATATACATATATACATATATACAAACACACACACACATATATACATCGATTATATTGATTTTGGCTTTTTTTTAATATGGAATAAAAAATGGAGACTCAATAGAGGATTTATCATCAGGTATTTATTTTCCCAACTGTCCAATGCATAGTTAGTGACATTTTAGTTGCCTTGAAACATTAACCAAACCAAAACCCACTGTAATCACATCATTTCTGACTGATGGCAACCCAGCAGGACAGAGTAGAACCGCCACACAGAGCTTCCCAGGCTGTAAATTTTCACCAACTATTTCATCTTAGCTCCCCAAAGAGCAGCTAATAGATTCAAACCACTCACCTTTTGATTAACAGCACAAAAGGGTTCCTTTTAAATATTAAGATGCTATAAATACTTTCAAAAAGACTTTTCCAAAAGGTCACAAGTGCTGCTCAGAAAAGGTTAATATTTCTATAATAATTCTAAGCCATGGTCGTGGCTTTTATTTATTTTTTGTTACAATCCCCCCCACCACCATTATATGTTATTTTCCTGTCATATTCTGCCAATCCCATAAGATGGTCATAAATGGTGGAGGTGTCACTATTCCATATCCACTATTACCATAATGGATTGATTCATAACCTAGCCTCTCAACTAGGTAAGAGGATTTTTTTCCTTTTGTATTTTGCCAACATTGGTGCTTCAAATAATTCCTTAAAGAACAAAAACAAAAAAATTCCACTATTTCAAAAGTGGAATTTGAGCTTCTGCCTCCCTTCAAAGACCAGAATCACTTCCTTTTTACAAAACTGTGAGACTAGTGATATTGCTTTCCAGAAAGGCTCTGTGGAAAACACTTCCCATAAGTACAGAGACAAACATGATGAGTATATACAAAATTCCTCCCAGAAATGGCAGTCAATTGCTATGCCAACAATTAGCAATAAGCGCACTCTTCATTAGCCCTGAATGGAGTAGGTGAAGTGCAGATTCCAGAGAGAAATCTGCATCTAATATCAAGATACTTTCCTACACAAGTGGATGAAACATTAGTGACATTAATATTTTCCTCAAACATATCATCAGGGAATTGCTGGACTCATCATTCCACAATTTGTAATCATTTTTATGGACAGTTAGGCAGTGAACTGGCCATATGGAAGTGATAAGGTGAGTAAAAATCCAGTGGATTTCAGTTTCCTGTGATAGGGGGAGAAGTTTCAGAACTATGATGAACATCTGCTAAGTAAGGTCTTGAGAAGTGCCTGAACGCCTCCCTTAACTGATCATATGAATTACAGCTGTGAAATCAGGAATGAGATTCATGGTAAGAATGACAAACAAACCTGTGACCTACACAGGACAAACCCATGTGTGTCACAGTGGAGAACATTTTAAATTCCTATCATTTTTCTTCCGTGTTGACTTTTCTTTTTAAAGGAACTAATGCATGAGAGAGAATATTAGCAATGAGTAGAAAAACGTAGAATACTGAAGAAAAGATTACTAATATTGTATATGAAAGTGATTGAATAAATATGGGAGGCCCTAGTATTTAAATGGTGGTCTAGATCTTAATACCTTATGCCTCGATTTCAAATTACTCACTCCATTTCCACTCAGTGACTCCAGAGGGCAGAGTAGAAACCACTCCCCTGGGTTTTTGAGACTGTCAAAATAAGAGCCTCATTTTCTCCCCCAGAGCAGCTGCTGGTTTGAAGCCCAGCATGCAATCAATCCAGTGTGTCATCAGAGACCCCTTTCAAATAGGGTGGTGTGGTGTGTGTGTGTGTGTGTGTGTGTGTAGGAATATAGTAATTTCCGTTTATGTTGTGTGATCATTGTGCTCTGACTGTCTCTGATATCACCAGGGAGAGGAGAATCAAACCCATCAACCCAAGGCTGATTCTAATGAGGTTGTCTGCTACCCTCCACTTCCCTCCCAATTCAGATGACAGCTGTTCCTCTCTATTTCTTCTGCTTCTCTCTATTTCTCTATTGCTTTGATAATTCGTTTCTGTGGCCACACTGAACTCCCAGACAATACAATTACGAGTTTCAGGGAAGCTCACTGGTTACAGTTCGTGATCATAAATGTTCGGGACACAGGTCTTTTACCAGGACAGACTTTTCTCGGCTGTGTCCACAGATAGGCTTTTGTCTCTCCCCGATCATCAGTTGTGTAGCTCAGACGATGTTACAAAGCTTACTGAGTGCTGCTTATAAGTGGTCAAAGGGCACCCTCCACCACTGTGAGCCGCAGTCTGAAGGTCCTTCACTGTCGCTCTGTGGGTTAGCAAATCTAGCTTCCCCAAGTGAGTGCCTGGAAGTGCCTCTTTAAGAGACTCTTCAAGTGAGCCTCTTGTTCTTTATTCATTCTTGGGCCCAGAAACCACCCTCTCTCTCTCTCAGATTCTGACTTTTGATCCTGCTGCTGCTGCTCTGCCCTTTCTTGGGTTCACATCTCTTCTCTCCCAGATCTAGAGGCTTCAGTGCTCATAGATCTAAAAGGCATTCTCAGTTTCTGACACTTCTTTCTTGCTCGTAGTGAGATTCCCCCTTCTGTGGCTGAGAGGACTCATTTAAAACCGAGCAAGATGGCAAAAAGGACCAGTTACCACATTCCCGTTCCATATTTTTAAATATTACAATTAGCTCTGTTACTGAGCACCCACAACCGAATCGAACCCTATCAACATTTTCCCATCAGAAGAGCCATCTCGTCACGGAACTCACTGCACCAACCACCCTTAGGGATCATTTTAAGTTTGAATCGCTGAGGTCGCGTGGGGTGAGCAAGTGGAAGCATAGTCAAGAAGAGACTGGTTGCATTCTGGAGAGGGTGGAGCTTGAAGTGGGGCACGGTTGTGAGAAGGACCTGTTTATCGCCACCATGTTTCTATGTATGAGTCTTACATGTACAAGTGTGGCCAGATTCATCTTCCCAGAATTCTAGAACTCATGGATTTTTAATGCAGTTTACAGAATAGGTCACAGAAAAGTTTTCTTTATTTTTTCAAAAAAGCCATACATTGGGATAATTTATGAATTAAGGATTTTTTTTAAACTTGTGAGTGGTACCTTTAGGAATTACTTCTTAATTATCTTTGGTTTCTAGACAAAACACCATAATATACTAAGATCTAGCTCAGAAGATTAATCACAAAAAACCTACCCTGCCCAATTAAAAAAAAATCACCCTGAGAGTCTAATTATAAAAGACCTTTATGGTAACATTATCCTTGACCCAGTTTTTTTTTTTTTTTTTTTGCCTGTCAGTGAATGTCTTTGTTTTCAGTGTCATGGCCAGGTTTCTCAAAATGCCTGCCCTCCAACGAAGTGGGGGACCTGTGCACAACAGATTCTGAGCCTTCTGATCCATAAGGTTTTCATGGACTGTGTTTTGGAAATAGATCCCCTGGTTTTTCTTTCGAGCCTTCCTTACTTTGGGGAACCCCACTGACACCCACTCAGTGTCATGGCAACACCCAAGTCTTCACTAATAGAGGAGTGTTGCTGTAGGAATGGTGTATTAACTGGGAATGAGAGACTGGTCCCCCTTCAAGCAAGGTGAGAGTTCTACTGCAGAACCACTATAGCTTCTAGGCCTTCTTAGGGCTTGATTTTCAGCACTGGTTTTATGTGCCAGAACTTCCTACTAACTGCTTGATATTCAGCATTGGTTTTATGTGCCAGAACTGTCTGCCTGCTGCATACATGGTTACCCTACAGTGTCTTCACCATTCCTCTGTAAAGGAGATGTTGCTACTCTGTATTACAGACTGGGAAATAGATTTTGAGAGGTTCAGTAATTTAACCAAGGGCACACACCACAAAGGAATTTAAACTCACACTCTGCAAAACCCATTGCTCCTCTTACCAGGGCAGGACTGCTTCATGAGTAGCTTTACATAGTTTAGACGTGCTCTTTCAGGAACAGTTTTCTTTTGGACAGACATTTTAAAAAATTATTTTTTAGGCATGGTTTTTATAACATTGCCTAGAATGTAATACAGATTTTATATATGGTGTTGCTTTTCTTTATATAAAAATAAAGCTGCTGGGAAACCAAAGTTATAGAGGAAACCTGTGCTTTGGACACAAAAGAGGAAAAAAGAGAAAGAAAAGAAAAACAGTTGGGCTTGCGAAGTGAATTGAACTGTCTCCCTTGGTGCCATCTCCCCAGGGCATGTATGTCTTGGAGCATTTTGCCCTCGGGGTTCTGTGTATTAGCGTAATTGTTTAGCTCACCCGTCCTTCTCCCTGAGTTCTCACAGTTCTGTGCACCTTTCTATTGGAAAGGGATGAGCACTGGATAGCAGAGAAATCACATGATTGCAATTCTGATGTAAAAATATGGGTTCACATATTGACTAGGACCGGTGGAGAAGTGCCTTCTTTTCTGATGTTTAAAAGTGAAAATTACCCACGCTAAATTGTGACGTGAGTTTTGAAATCCGGCAGGGAAAGCAAAGCCCAGGGCTGGTGCTGGTGCTGCTGCTCCCTCCAGGTCCTGCTTCCTACTCCAGGATGGAGTAAGTGCCAGCATTCCTTTGTTGTTTTCTCTGGGCTGAGGCGTGGCCTTGCTTCAGGGCACTTCCTTCCTTCCAGGAACTTCCTGAAGGGGAAATTTTGACTTCCTCCTCTAGGGCTCTAAATACCTGTGAATTGAACAATGGTCACCACAGTTGTTTTTCCAGAAGGGACTTGTTTGGCTTTGTTTTTCCTTTTATGATGAGTGGATTGCTGTGTTCTTGGCACCTCCAGGTGGGCAGTCTGGAAAGGGAGTCTTGGAATAACCAGCTGGGGAGAGAAAGGGGGCATTTAATCACCCAAGGGATAAAGAAGCCAACTAAGCACTCAGGACCTCCTGGCCCAGGCTTGGCAGATACTAGATGAGGTTTGAAAGGAATGGATCGGCAAGGCTCTGGCAAGAGACCAGCACCGTGATGGGGCATGAGCCCCTGCAGAATGATGTCCACCTGGTCCTGCCGGAGACAGCAGTGCAGTGATTAGGTTAGCAGGAGAAGCAACCAAGGAAGTTAGTTCGAAGACTCTCTCCGGAAATATCAGGGCTTAGTAAATTTCATAATTAGATCCTTCTTCATGCTGTTTTTGGACTCCCTCCAGCCTAATTTAGGCCATTTCCCCCAATTTTTAAGGAACTCCATCTTTTGAGGGAGGAGGTGCAATGTGATGATAGTCTGAGGGTCTTCTTCAGAACTGCTGGGAATTCCAGTCTCAGTGTGTCCAGCTGCAGTTTGTCAGGAGTGGATTTGCTGTTGGTCTTAGTTCATGGCTTGAAGAGGGGAATGTTTCTGGGATCTAGGTGGGTGGTTTCAAATGAATGGCACCATCTGGGTGGGGACCCATCTGTCATCAAAGCAGTCCTTCATTTCAAATGTTGTCATGTTTAGAGAATGGTGTCATGCTTCCAGTTTTGTTGTTTTTCATGTAAAACTAGAAATACAGATTTTTATGTGACATGTTGCCAACTATTGCACATGCTTAAAAAAAAAAAAAAGTCCTTGGACCACCATTTTTTACTGGCGGTTCATATCCAAATTCTAGTCTCCTCATTGTGTCTTTGGCTTTATTGTTGAAAGCAAGATGAACATCTGCCGGGCGCTTTCTTGACAGGTCGCCTTGTTTCTCGTGCAGGTGTGTACTTCATAAGTATGGAATGTTTCTTAGCTTTCTTAATTACATAATAGTTTATAACCATTTCCCTCAACTTTGCAACGATAGCATTTCAAATAACAATTATTGTGACATCTCTAGTGCTTGTCCCATCCATTTTAATTTCTTACTGTTGTGCTTGAAGCTTCCAGTGCAGTTGGTTCAGTTGTTGTCACAAGAGTAAACATCCTGATTCTGAACCTGGATTTAGTGAGAGTACCTGTAGTGTTTTACCTTTCAGGTTGAAGAAAGTTTTTGTTTGTTTTATTCCATAGTGTATTGAAGTTAGTGCCTTCTTTTCTAGCTATACTCGTTTCTTTTAAAGTAAAAAAAGTGGTTATTACTGTTTTTTTTTTTAACCAATGAATACTTTAACTCATTTATGTATAACTCACTGTAAAATTTCTTGGGTTGGCAGTTTTATGTCCTTTTATCTTAATAATATGTTACTGAATTTAGTATCCTGTATTACGAATTTATGTCTGCATTCATAAGTTCGATTTTTCTTTAAGTTCACCTCATGAAAAATTTATATTGTATAGGGAGAAGTAGCCTTTGACATTTTAAGCAGGACTGACTGGTAAACTGACTGACACCAGTGACCTCTTTTTAGGAATACTTTCTTCTTTTTTTAATACTGCACAAGAAAATTAAAAATGTAATAGGTGACCAGTGAGATCCTAGCTTTCCTAAATTCCTGATCTTCAGGCACTCATTAATGCACCCATTCAAGCAGTTTTGTTGTGCATAAATCTGCACAAACATGCACACTGGGTTGCATACCAATGTTATTCTATTCTGTGTTGCTGTCTTGTGACTTAAAAATGTGATAAAACTCCCCCCAACTATCATGGTTCCAACTCTACCTTACAATCCAGTTGGACTAGAGATGGTACACTGGTAGAGAGGGGAGCTGGAGATATGGGGAACCCAGGACAGATGACCCCTTGGGGCTAGTAGTGAGATTGGAGAGAAGGTGGGGTAGAGAGACAGAACCAACTCCAAGAATATACACATAACCTCCTATCTGGAGTATAGACGTCAAAGGAGTCAGCTGGGGAGAGGTCGGGCAGTGTAAGATATGACAGAACGATAATAGTTTATAAAGTATTAAGGGTTGGTTGGGGAGGGAGAGCAGGGGAAGAAGGGAAAGGGTGGGAAGCTGATATCAAGGGCTCAAGTGGAAAAGTGGATATTTGGAGAATGATAACAGCAGCAGACATACGAAGGTGCTTGGCACAGTATATGTATTTATGTATTGTGAGAAATGATGTTTGAGCCCCCAATAAAATGATTTTTAATAAAGAAAAATGTGATAAAACATACATAGCAAAAGCTAGCCATTTTAATTATTTTAAAACTGTACATTCAGTGATTTTGAAGTTCCTTGGGTGTTGCAGCATTTACCGTATATACTTGAATATAAGACACTCTGTATATCAGCCAAGGAACCTCATTTTACCACAAAAACCTGCATTAAGAATATGCTGGAAAACTTGGCTTATATACAAGTATGTAGGGAATATGCTTAACCACCAACTTAAAGATCAGAAAGATGGGAACGCTAGCCACTGCACACCTTTGAGAGCACAGTTCTGCTCTGACCATTACAGATTTGCCGTGAGTCAGAAGTCAACTTCTCAATGACTTAGAAATTTGTTTTATTTCCTTTAACATGTTGGGCTGCCTTCCTCACTGTCCATTTCTAAAAATGCTGCATTGCCCCAAACAATATTTTGGAACATTTTGACCATCAAGATGAATAAATCTGTGTCACTTCAGTGGATTACATGATATCTCACCATATGTGCATGATGTAAACACTCAAAGAACCGTAAAATTCACTGCCATCAAGCCCGTGCCAACTCATATTGACCCTAGAGAGGAGGCCAGGAGGGCTTTTGAGAGTTGAAAGCCTCATTTTCCTCCAGTGGAGTGGCGGGAAGTTTTGAATTGTGAGTCATGGTTACCAGCTCAGCCATAACCACCCTGCTTCTCTGCAAATGGATATTGACATGGTTTCCAATCTTCTTCACTATGGAAAGCATTGAGTGTTTTTTCCCTATATTGCTTAATTGTCTGTTTTTACCCCACGGTGGCAAGCATACATTTTGTGAAATTGCCTTCCCCAAATGTTCACTTGATAGTGTAGGAGGGTGTCAGTTACCTTTAGCCATAACTGATAAGCTTATAAAAGAAAATGACTTCACGATAATCTAGCCTGGACCCCAGGAGGGTTCAGCTCCCACACTAGGAAAGCAGGAGCGTTCTGAGCAATGCAGGCGCTGATACTAATTTGGTTAATCTAATTAACTGCACTGCATTTGGGGAGCCTTGGACATTCAGGCTAGATGAGGGAGCTTTGAAAAGAAATTGTGAGATTTCAGTTCTTTAATTGAAAAGAGTTAAATTAAAAGATAATGGAAAATTACCCAATGAATTCTTTGAAACACTCTTATACACTGACCTGGCAGGGAGTCAGACTTCAGAAGTTTGGAGGGGGGAAAACAGCAACAGTAACGACAACAACAACAACAACAAAACCAATATTGTCGTGGGGTTGATTTAGACTCATAGCAGCCATTTAGCATAAAGTAGAACTGCCCATAAGGTTTCCAAGACTGGAACCTTTAGAGAAGTCGACTGCTGCCTCTCTCCCTCTTCTCTTTCCTTCACTAAATGAAGGTTTGGACACTTCAGTCACTTACCCTCTCCCCCGGACAGCAGCTTCTTATGATTTTGCTGTTTATGAGTCTGTCTGAATTTTATTCGTGTGTATTAGGAAGTGGCATATCATACTCTAGGGAGGCAAGCTCTCGGGCAGGAAACCAGCTAATTCCAGAGTTCACATATGAAACTTTGATGGTTACATTAACTTTCAGACCAGCAGAAAATCTTAAATGGCTGCTGTGGAGCCCCTGAATGGTAATCTGGGTGTGTGAAGAAATGACTGGGAACCACAGGAGTGTGAAATCAGCAAGTGAGCCCACAGTTGTATTTCCCACCTGCAGGTGGTAAGGCCCAAAGGAATATTTGGAAGCCTTGATTAGACCAACAGGCGGCTTGTCTACATTTGGAACGATTGACGTATCACCCAGCTCTCTGAAATAACAGATGGAGCTGGAGCTGGGGGTGGGGTAGGGTGGGAGGCATATGTAGACACAGGGTGTACCTCAAAATGCTGAAGTTTTCTAACTTTCCTAGTAGAAAGTGCTGCCCTACTAGGCTTTGTAGGAAATACTTTTATTTATTTATCCCCACCATGCCTCACTGGGGAGAATCACCTGGCCCATTGTCAAGCCCTCCTGGAAATGCAGATCCTGAGACACAGCTCTTCCTGCAGGCTCTGTGGGAGTGGAATAAACTTGCCTACGGGAGGTGATTCCCCATCAGCTTCCTGCACTGGGGAGTTAACACCCCATTGAAAGCTCGCTCTGGTATTTCCCCCACTTCTCTATAAGACGCCCAGCATGTTAGTGTCTCTGCTTTGGCAAAAAGCATCTCTTCTTTGATTTGGTACACTTATGAAGATTAATTCGGAATGGACTATAATTGAAGTCCAATTACATCCGATGGCTAGATCTATTAGAATGCGGCAGTGTTGTTCATTGGAAAATGGAAAACATCGGAAGATAGTATCTGGGAAATGCATTAAATACGTTGAATGTCACTGCCTTGCCTAATGGCCTAATTTAAATGACTTCTTCCTTTGCTATTGCATTATGTTGTTTTCAAATAGATTTCAGGGCCCAAGAGAAAGGAAACTTCATGGTAAAGGAACACTTAAGCTTTTGTGGATTTGTTATCTTCAGTATAAGAATTGGAAAACACTTAAAGGGAATCTTTAGTCTTTGTTTCTTTTGAAAAAAAGAGAGGAATTATTCACTCTAATTTAATGGTTCATGTAACTTGGGGACTTAATTTTGTCTGAAAGCCCACTGGCATGATGACAGCTCCAATTTATAGCAACCCAACCTAAGGTTTCTGAAACTGCAAACCTACATGGAAGCAAGCAGCTTCATCTTTCTTCGGTGGCATGGCTGGTGCCTTTGAACTGCTAATTTTGAGATCAGAAGCCCAACACCTAAACTACATACTTTTATTGTAACACTATTACTTCTTAGTATCATTGTTTCTGTTTTTCACTGGCTTTTAGTTTGTTCACTTGCTGTGCAATCTTCACTGCTACCTACCTAATTCCAGAGTGTTTCTGTCACCACCAGAAAGGAACACTGGATTTATTGTATTCGTGCCCAGTTTGCCCTTCTCGGCTCCTGGTAATAACTACATTCTGCCATTGGAACTGTACAGCAGGTGGCCTTTTGTATATGACTTCTCATATTCACCATAAATGCATAAGTTTCTTTTTTGTGGTAGCATGTAGGAGCCCTTCATTCCTTTTTTGTGACTGCATACTATCCCATTGTATGGGTGTGCCACATTTTATATACCTGTTTATTGGTCGAAGGATTGTATATAAATTGGATTGTATAGATATAAATTTATTTAGATATCTTATGACCTTTCACATATTATACAATGTAAGTTCAAGTACTTCACTGTGGATCCTTTGGGAAAATTGTTTCCAATGGTAAAAACAGCTAAAATGCAAGAAATACAGACTCTTCATCTTGGTCAATGTGCACCTGTGGAATTTAAGATATTTAGAAATAGTTTGAACTAGTAGTTGATTTTGGGGGGTAAAGTGCCCCCAATTCCCCTACTTCGATTCCCTTCTGCCCCTTCCCTTCCAAGTCCCCCTTCTCTCTGCTGCCAACACTAGATGACTGTCTCTGAGAGTCATCCTTGACTGGAGACAGTTTGCCAAGGATAGCCCATATCTCTAGGGTAGTCAGTCTCAGCTTCTTTATTTCAATCTCCCTCCCAGTCCTGCTGCTGTCTCCTACTCTGTGCTTCCTGATGCCCTGACTGGTCCTGAGTTCTTGCACATACATCTCCATGTCCGAGTCAGTGGGACATCTGTGAGGAGAAAGGCAGTAAAAGTTTGGGGCTGGGCAGAACTCTACCACTTTTCCAGCCCTGTGAGGAACTGAGAGCCCAAGAGCTAATTGGAGCTGGGAACTTTTTTTGGAGAAAGGCTGTAACTTGTCTATGATTTAGATTCTCCATTCAACTCGAAGAGTGACTAAGAAAGGAATCTAAGGAGGAACTCATTTTGCTCTGCCAGCAAGACTAGAACCTAGAATTTGATGAGGAAGGGTTGGTGCCAGGCATAGCATGTGGCTGAAGCCTAATGGTTATGTGGGTGTTCTTAAAATATGTGGATGTTCATAACAGCATTTATGATAAATATAAGTCAGATACAAGAGGCCAAATGATATATAGTAACATGTAATGTAAGGACATTCCTTATGCTTACAGTGTCAACAGTTAAGTGCTTGTTTATTAGCTTAAAGGTGGACTGTTCAAACCCATTCAGATGTGAGTCAAAAAACAGGCTCAGATATCAGCTTCTTAAAGGCCACAGCCTTGGAGCCCCATGAAGCAGTGCTGCCTTACACACATGAAGTTGGAATTCGCTGGATGAAAATGAACAACAGTGGCAACAATGGAACAGGCTTTTGGTGGTGTGGAATGACTGTGGTTGAATCTCACTAGGGACTGGAAACCTTTCCTTTGGCCAGAAAAGCTATTATTCATCTGGGAATCTGGGACACATTGTTGTATATTTTTTTTCCAAAGAAATGTTCAGAGTTTCTTTTTAAAGGAGAAAAGTTGCACACTTTAATTTTCTAGTTTCCATGCAGAGAAAAAAGGAGACTGTCTAGCTCCATGCAGATTTACAGTCTCAGAAAGCCGGGCGAGTAGTTTAACTGTGTCTTGTAGTGTTTCCCTGAGTTGAAATCCACTTGGTCCAAGTCAAAGTTGTTGTTGTTTTTTTTTCCTTTTAATCACTTTATTGGAAGCCCTTACAGCTATTATAACTATCCATAATTCAATTAGATCAAGCATAATTATACAATTACTGCCACCATCATTTTTTAAAACAGTTTCTTTCTTCTTGAACTCTTTGATATCAGCTCCCCTTTGTCCCCTTCCTCCCCCACCTTGCCTCCAGAAACCCTTATTCTTATAAATAGTAACAACATTTTTTTGCCATATCTTATTCCATCCACTGTATTTGTTCACCTGACATTCATTTCCCTATAGTGGGATTATGCAGTCATCTTTTCTATCAGTTCCCCCTCCCAATCCCCCCTCCCCTCTCTTCCTGTACCCCTAGGGAATCATTGCTCCCATTACTGTTTCTGATGGGTTTATCTCTCTTGGATTTCGTGCACTGGATGATCTTCATTATATAAGTGGATATATGCAGATCTCACAAGATTAATGAGGTAAAATTGGGACTATAATAACAAGGGGAGGAAATATTAAAGAACTAGAGCAGGAATGTCAAACTAGTCGCCTGCGGGTATGGGCCGCCAGTTTGTCACCCCTGAACTAGAGCATAGCTATGTGTTTCATCAGTGCTATCCTGCACCCTGGATATTATTTTCCCTCCTGAATGATCTTCTGTGAAGGACTGTTCAATTGTCTTACAAGTGGGTTTTAGGTCTCTACTTTGTCTCCGCTTCTTCACATCAATTTGTTTGCTTATTTTTGAATTTCTGATACCTATTCTCATTGATACCTTCTCATGATCACCCAAGCTGGTGTTCTTATTCCATGTATGATACTGAGCATACCAACAGGACAGAAATGGGTGCATAAGCAAATGTGAAGGAAGCTGATGGTGCTCAGCTAATAAAAGAGATAGCATCTGGTGTCATAAAGGCTTGTACTTTAACAGTCTAGCAGGGAAGTAGCCATCTAGCGGGGAAGCAGCAAGTCAAAGTTTTGAAAAGCAGGGCTGAGCCAAGAATGTAAACATTTATGGGACTAGAAAACCCCAATCTTTTTTTCCTCCCATGAAGTGGCTGACTGATGGTTTCTAACTGTTGACTGTTGCAGTTAGCTTCCCAACATATACCCACATGCCCACAACATGTATCAGGGCTCCCTTTCATCTAGAGGCATCCAGACACCACCGCTTTCAAGTGAGTGAAGTTCTTCACGAAACTGATGTTTCCTTAGACCCTTTTATACTACTTATTTCTCACCTCTTTGCTCCCCTGGGGCATCAACTGACCTGCTTGTTGTTGTTAGAGACTAATTTGTAGTGATACAATGATTTTGAGGTTCATGTATGTTGTGTTTATCAGTAGTATCCTGTTTCTTCTGCTGGGGTATTTTCTATTGTATAGCTAATGCCACTTAATCCACTTACTATTGATGAATATTTGAATAATTGGCTACCACAAGTAAAGCTGCTGTGATATTAATGTCCAGTTGCTTCTGTGGCATGTTTTCTTTTCTCTTTGGTAAATACCTCAGAGTAGGATCAAACCAAACTGAACCAAACCCAATGCCATCTACCCTACCCAGCAAACCCACATTTTAAAGATGAAGACAATATTAAGTCATTTTCAGACAAAGAAAAGGTAAAATAATTTACTGCCAGAAGACCTGCATTGTGAGAAACATTAAAGGAAACCTATTAGGTTCGAAGAAATGTTATCAAAGTGTATTTGAGCGCTCTTAATCTCTCAAAGATAAATGACAGATAAAAGTGATAACTGCCTGAAAGATTTTTGTTTATTTTGTAAAACTTCTAGACAAAATGGAAGACTCTTTAAAGCAAAATAATAATAATATATTGTGAGGTTCATAATAAATATAAAAATAAAATATATCTAAGATGAAAATAATAACAATTTATAATTTATCAAGACTTCACGAGGGTGGGAGGTAGAGGAGGGAGGGAAAAAAGAGACGCTGATATCAAAAGCTCAAGTAGAAAATGCTTTGAAAATGGTGATTGCTACATATGCAAAAATATGTTTGATACAATTGATGTATGGATTGTTATAAGAGCTGCAAGAGTCCCCAATAAAATAATGTATTTAAGAAAGTAAAATATATGATAATAATGGCACAAAAACTTGAAGGGAGAATGGAAGAAACTTGTTTTGGGATTCTAACAGAGCATACAAGATATAAGATATGAACCCTAAACCAACAAATTTCTAAAAAGTAAAACTAAAAGGTTAATGCTACAATGTTTAGCTATTGTACAGAATCATAAAAAAATTATGAAGGGCAATAAAATGATCTTTAAAACAATTTGTTATATGGATTGTTATAAGAGCTGTGAGAGCCCCCAGTAAAATGATCTTTAAAAACAAACAACAACAACAAAGTCTGAAAGGGCTTCAAAAGTGCATGGAAGAATTCCATTATGTGTTTCATTTTTTCACAAATTTATTGAAAACCCTTGCTCTCAACAAGAAGAAAACAAAATGGGAACAAAGAAAATGAACACCAAGATGATAGCCATAAACCTAAGCATCACACTAAATGCAAATGTTTTTAAAATAAATCATTTTATTGGGGGCTCGTACAACACTTTCCAAACCCGTACATACATATATTGTCTCAAGCACCTTCGCACGCCTGCTGCCATCATATCCTCAAAACATTTGCTTTCCCTTTGATCCACTGACATCAGCTCTTCATCTTTCTCTCCCTCCCTGCTCCACCCTCCCTCATGAGCCCTTGACAATTTATAAATTATGATTTTTTCATAACTCACACAGCCCAATGTCTCCCCTTGCTCATTCTCCACTGGGCATCCTCCAGGTAAGAGGTTATATGTAGATCTGTGTAGTTGGCACCTCTTTCTGTCCCACCTTCCCTTCCAGTATCTCCATGTTCACTCCGGTCCCAAGGAGTTCATCTGTCCTGGATTCCCGGTTTTTCCAGTTCCCATCTGTACCAGTGTACTTCTTCCAGTCCAGCTGGATTTGTAAGGTAGAACTGGGATCATGATCGTTAGGGGGAGTAAATGTAAATGTTTTAAACACCATCAAATAAAAGGCAGAGATTGTCATATTGGACAACAAAGCAAAGTCCAAGTCATCATTCCATACAAGAAACACCTGACATAAAATAATTGTAAAGGAGCTGAGCCCCGGTGGCGTAAGTGGTTGAGTGCACAACTGCGGCCCACGGGCTTGGTGGTTCAAATCCAGTGGTGGCTCTCAGGAGCAGCACTCGGTAGCGCCCATGACCACCAGAGGCAGTGATGCCCACAAAAAAAAAATTGTAAAATAAAAATAATTGTAAAAATAAAAAAGGATGAGAAATGTTGAATCATGTCAGCCAGAATATTTTAAAGAGGATAGTGATATCAAACAAAGTTGATTGTAAAACAAATATTGTTATAGAGATAAAGAAGATCATTTGACAGTGTTGAAAGGGTAAACTAATCAAAATAACATAATCTCACATGTTCATGTACCTACTAACAGAACTTTCAAACATGTAACATGAATAGAACTAAAAGAAACTGACAAATCCAGATATATGAATTTCTCAATAATTGACAAAATGTAAATAAAACAAACTTCAAAGCTATAGAAAATATGGATAGCATTATTAACCAACATATCTACAGTTGACATTTGGATATTCTTGGCAACAATGAAATAAACATTTTCCCCATTGCACAATTTGCCATGAAAAACCATATTATAAAACCAGTCTCAATAAATTTAAAAGGATTCAAGTCTTGCAAAATAACTCCTCCGAGGGCTGGCGTAGTGGTTGTGCGCGGGGCTGTGGCCCACTGGGATGGAGGTTTGATTCCAGCTCCACGGAGCAAAGGCTGGGCCTCCTACTCCCACCACCTGAGGGCTGTGATGCCCCCCCCCCAAAAAAAAAACAAAAAAAGAAAAAAAATAACTCCTCCGATTAAAATAGAATCCAAAACCAGTAAGACGTAGGACCAAAGGAAAAAAGGAATTAGAATTAGAAATAAAATGATAAGACACTAATGAATGTTGTGGGAGCTCTTAAAGCAGTACTTAGAAATTCATAGCATCATGTAAACACATGAAAAAAGTCTTAATATCCTCGATTCCTATCTTAAAAAGCTAACATAAAGAGCAGATGAAACCTTTCATAAATAGAAGAAAAGGTATGATGAGAGGGGAAATCAGTGAAAAACAATAAAGAAAAATCAGAGAACTCCCCCCCCCCAAAAAAATTGTTAAACATCTAATGAAGTTGATTAGGGAAAAAGAACAACAAGCTATCTGGCTATTTATCAATATTGGGTATGAGAAAGGTGGCATCCAATTAAAATAATTACATAAATAACAGTAAATAAAAATAATTACATAGAGAAGAAAATGTTCTATAATTATAATGATTGTACAACTATTCTGGATATGATTGAATTATTGAATTGCATGATGTGGATGATGTACCAAAAAACTTAAAAAAAGAAAGGTGACATCACTAGATATTTGGCAAAGATTTCAAAGAATAATAAGGAAACATCCAGAAGAACTGAAAGTCAATACATTTGGTGGTTTAGGTGAATTGAACCATTTTTTAAAAAGATTAAAGGTCTGGAGAAAAGAAATAAACTAAATAGAATTTGTATTAAAAAAATCTTCCAACTTAAAAAAAAACAAAGCCACAATAAAAACGTCTTCCATTGTTAAAAAAACATGTTTTACATTTAGTTTCTACCAACAGTTGCAGTGTTGAGAGGTGATTAAAAAAAAAACGACCCAAAACACAATACATTGTTGAAAAAAAAAATCTTCCAACCAAGAAAACATCGACACAACTTAACTTAAATTTCTTTCTCCTATATTTTCTTCTAAATTTTTTCTAAGTTTAAGATTTGGCATTAGATCAAGGAGAGAGCACAAGGAATTATCTTTGTGGATTGGGTTTGACAACGTTTCTTACACATATGACAGCAATAAACAAAAAACCTCACTGCCATCGAGCGAGTCAGGGCTAGCTCCTCGTGACTTCTTGTGGGTTTCCGAGTCTGTCATTGATGGTGGGAGAAGACAGCCCAGTCTTTCTCCTTTGAAAGTGCTGGTGGTTTCAAACTGCTGACCTTGCAAATTGCAGCCCAACGTAACCACTAGCCCTCCAGGACTCAGTAGAACAGATCATTGAGGACAAAGGATACATTTCATCAAAATTAGAAACAATTGGTTTTAAAAAGGCATTGTTACAGGATTAAAAATGTCTTCAACAAGAAGATAATATCTACAAAACATTTATCTAAACTTCCATCCAAAAAATGCAAGAGCACTCCGAAGAGTTTGTGGAAACTTTTCATTACCTTTTAATTCCCTCTTTTCCATGAGCCTTTACACATGTATATATTTTGCCACAAAATTATAGAAACTTATTTTTAAAATATCAGTCATGAATCATTGTTTCTCATTGAATCCTCTAGCTAGGTCTATACACATCTGAAGGTGGTAGTTCCATCTCCCCAGCCCTTCCTGGAAGAAGTCTGCCCTCTTTTAGTTATATCATGTAAAAAATGACAATTTCGATATTCTAAAGGGACACAATTATGTTTCTTTGAAATGTTTTATGCATTTTGGAAACCAAAAGAAATCTGGAGGCTCAAGTTCAGGTCTCCTAGGCAGCTCTGGCTGCCTTTGAAAAATGACAAAGTGTGTCGTCATGGTGGAAAGAAAAAAAATTCTCAGTGCAATTTTCCTGGCCTTTTTATCATCAGTGCAGCTTTTGATTTTCTTAAAGCTTTTTTTCTAATAAATTTCCAGGATCACTTTCTGTCCTTTAAGAAAATCTTTCAAGATTATTCCTTGGTAATCCCCAAAAGCAGCTGCCGTAATCTGAGCTGACCTCTCTCCTGAGTTTAACTGAGTTAGCAGATCCCGCAGGAATCACTGTTTTGATTGGATCTTGATTTGGGTTTTTTTGGGAAGAGACCCTAAGGAGAGTGAGATGAGTGTCTTACTGAGAGGTCTTACCTGTACCCTTCTACTGATCACAGACATGTCTAAACACGTTTTGTTTGGAATAAACCTCTATTACGTATGAACTGGATTTAGAAGCAATATTGTTTTCCTTTACCATCTATATCTCTATATGCAGATCAGCAGTTCACGCCCACCAGCTCTTTGTGGGAGAAAGATATAGCAGCTCTATCAAGACTTAAACAGCTCTGGAAACACGATGGGGTCGTTCTCTTCGTTCCTACAGGGATACTATGAGCAGAATCAACCCCATGGTTTTGTTTTTTTACTAAGGGCATACCCTTGACCACTCTACCCATGCACTGTATGTTATTCTCTAACCAGATGTAGAGAACACAGATTATGTTCAGCTCTGTGGGAACTTTCGGAATTGTTTGGTCAATGATTTCTGGGCTTTCTTTTCCAAGGCTCATGGTGTTTCACCCCTTTTAACTCACAGATCATCATTCAGGCAAACATTCAGGGACACCTCTCTGCAAATCCCCTGAGCATTTTCTGGAGACAATTCCCTTTTCTGAATTCTCTTATTCACAGAATCCTGTCATTTACTACAAGAGTCCTGGTGGTGTTGTGATTACATTGTTAACTGAAAGATCATCAGTTCTAAAGATGAGGCTTTCTCCTCCCACAATGCGTTACATACTAACCTCCCTGACATCTCATCTAGGTCTTCTTAATTCAGAGACTTCTCGTGGGACCCTCTCACCATGCTGTTAGTGTCCCCTCTCACCATGCTGTTAGTGTCTAAAATTGGTTTCGGACAGTGTAGGGCAGCAGTTGCAGAATTCACTGTCTTTGTGGCCCTGTGCTGTTTGTTGACCAATATCTAACAATTGTCCCAGGTATTTTTCTTGGTGTACTAGTTCTTAGCCATTGCTTGCTTTATACAAATGAATTGACATTCAAACTCTGGTACTATCACTTATATTATAAAATTATTTGTACTCTTTTCATTTTCTATCTAGTGAAACCTCAGAGAAAGTCAGAATTTGTGGAAGATAGAAATCTGTCAGAGTAGAAGCACTTGAATATTTTCTACTAAAATGAATGTTAGAAAAGTGGGAAGAATGCATCCCATCAAGGGCAGAAAACTTGGGAGATCCAGAAAGACAAGGCAATCCCTTACGGTTCCAGTTTCCCTGGTTTTACCATGTGTGTTCAACCGGGAAGACTAGGGAAACAAATGTGTAGACAGTCATATGTGTATAAGAAAAAGCTTTATATACAAGAGCGATTGAATATTGAGAAAACATCCCAGCCCAGTCCAGATTAAGACTATAAAACCAATATTAGCCCATATGTTCAATACCAATGTATAAAGTCCTCTTCAGACTCAGGAAACATGAAATGATGTCGAATGCAGGAAGATCATAGGCCAGTGGGTAGACAATCTTGTGAATCCAGTGATATTTTAAACATCTCAGTGCTGGCACCTTTGCGTGATCCCTTCAGCTCTGAGGCTCTTTCATCAGCCTGTCTCCATGTGGCTTGTCAACAAGAATGTCTCTCTGGGAGTGAGCATGTGTCCTGCCTCCATCCTGCTATTGATCTTCTTAGCGCCTCCACATGAGGTCATCAGGCTGTGATCTGATTGACAGGCCAAAATTTACCCCTTCACTAGTGGCTGCAAATTGACAATAGATTGTGTAGCTACCACATGATGTAAGAATCTTACCTTTAAAGAGCAGTGTATTTTAAACTATTCTGCTTATTAGTTCCAGAGTTATGTGTTCTTGGTAGTGAAATCAACTAAAGTCAGCATATTGAATACATAGAATGATTGCACGCATCCTTTATGAATTAATTGGTTGCTGGTATAGCCAGGCTTTTTGTGCTCACCAGCACCGCATTTAAAAGATGATACCCAACCCTTCGCTGAGGAGTTGATTGCCAATCAGCGAGACCCTGTAGCCCAGAGTAGACCTGCCCATAGACTTTGCCAGGCTCTAAATCTTCATGAGAGGAGACTGTCATATCATATCTTCTCCTATAGAGCTGCCAGTGGGTTCTAACAGCTGAACTTTTGGTTAACATCCCAAGTGCCACAGGACCACCATGGCTCTTGCATTTAAAAGTTAGGCAAGAAAATGAACTTTTGGGGAACTGGGGCACTAACAATAAGGAGTCCAAGAAAGAGGAAAGTGCTTTAAAATTGACTGTGGTGATGATTGTACAGCTCTTCTTGACATAATGAAACCATTGAACTATATGATATCTGAACTATGTCCTAATAAAATGGTTTAAAAATAAGAAGACAATGAACTTGCACTTTTTTTTGTTTTTCTACTTCTTATGTTGCTAGTAAAAGGGAAGTTTAATGGTTTGATGGAGAAGGCTGTAATGATACTTTGGATTATTTGTGGCCTTAAGTGAACTAGGTTATCCCATCTTTTACAATGATAATTTTGAATTATATTCAAAAGTATCACAATTTTTTTTAGAATAACAAAAAACCAAATGTAGTAGGATAAAACCTGGCTTGGTGTTGAAAAAAAAAAAAAGGACCTCTGTCATAACCATCCAGATCAGTTCTTTTGCCAGTCTGTTGCTTTGAACATGCTGGGAGAGATGAAGCATAGTTGGAAGAGAAGGGAAATAAGGGAGTAGACAAAATGAAAAAAGCAGGATTCAGAGGAAAAAGAGAGCAGGATGATTCCATTGAGAACTTAAGTGGAATTAAAGAAATAAATGTTTTCTGTACTCTGAACGAAATCAAAGTTCACCCACGTTGTCAGCTCTAGAACACAGAAGATCAGAGATAATAATGATGACCTGAATCAATCCGTTCAGTGACATTTCTACAGGAGTGAAAAAGGCAATCGATGATATTGAATGGCCAAAACAAAATACCAAGCTCAAGTGAATTCTGACTTATGGCATGTAGCCCTTAGTCTTTGAAGGGTGGAAGGAATAGAACTGGCCACACTCAGCTTCTACTGTACAGGCTTTACAAGCCTGAGGTGTGAGACCTGCTCTGAATATACAAAATTCCTGGAATCATGGTGTCACCTTTTCTTTGGGTCAGAATCTTGAAATCCTCTTCTTTTTTTTTTTTTTCAACATTCATTATATTTATTTGACTAAGTATGGTTCAATAAAACACAAACAAATCAGAAAACGTTTACTTAAAACTAGCCCAATGGGGTTGGATAGGGCTGACCCCATCATGCCATCCCTTCTTCCTTCCATGCAGATGAAGCTGGAACCCTACCCGAGAGCCACCCAAGGATATTTTGCCTTTCCTGTTGAACACGAACTGTTCTGAACATAAATGAAACTTTTTTGAACCAAGAAAGACAAATGAAGTTTTACAAGATACAGGCACTTTATGTTCCCAGTTTTTAAAATAAGCAAAGTGGAAAATATTTAATAAAATTACCAAGGACAAAGCTTTAAGAGTCCTACCATTAGTTCTAGAGACCCACACTCAATGAAATCAGACATATCAAACAAGTAGAACAAACAACAAATGAAAATTTAAACTGGGCTTAGTGAGCTGATATGTAAAAATGAAGTCCAATTTACTACAACTGGAGAAAAATGGCCATTTAAATCCAACTTAAGAAATATGCCAATATTGTGCATTGAATCTTGTGTACTTATGTAGCTGAGTAATATCTGACAGCTTTGCAAGTGTGTTGTTACTGAGAAAAGCAAAAGGTGCTTTTGATTCCACAGTATCCGATTAAACAAAACAAAGCAATGCTCCATATAAAGTTTGACTAGCACATAAATGGATCTGTCAGCAGATATCTGGAAAGGAGAAATTTCACTAATTTTTATACTTTGGTTAATTTGAAATATTAAATATTGTGAGCAGTAGGTAAAACAGGAAAACTAATGATTCTCAGGGTTTTTTGTTTTTTTGGTTTTTTTTGTTTTTTTGAGAAGATCCAGGCTGAGCTCTGGTGGCGTAGTGGTTGTGTGCAGGACTGCGGCCCACTGGGATGGAGGTTCGATTCCAGCTCCATGGAGCAAAGGCTGGGCCTCCTACTCCCACCACCTGAGGGCAGTGATGCCTAAAAAAACAAACAAACAAAAAGAAGACCCAGATAACTGATGTGACCAAACACAGACTGGTGGAATGCCAAGATTATGGTCTTTAGTCACTGTTCAGCGCTGGAAATGGACTGACCTCCAAGACTCAGTTTTCAGGCAGACAATAGATCTGTAAGGAAACAGTCATACTATATATGTATGTGGTTGTGTTAACAACAGGGTCAGCACTTCAAGAGCACAAGCTGCTC